>SNQJ01S0095011.1:2643-13654 GCA_010110895.2 Picea sitchensis
ATGAAGCAAAATTAAAGGAAGGAAATAATCAGGAAGCTAAGGAGGTCATTGACTCAAAGGCACAAAGTGTTGCATAATTGAAGAAAAAAGAACATATTCCTACAATTGTTGTATATCGCCATCCACATCATATAGAGACACAACAGTCATCAAGGCAAGGACATGTGCATCAACACATTTATGCACCAGCATGGCACCAGACAGGAAATCGATCAAGAGGTGCATGGAGGACTACCGACACTACGGGAAGAGCTCAAGCTATAGAAACAATCCCATGTCAACCCCGACATGATGCAGAGCAAGATCAGGGTGGCAAGGCAGCATATGGACATCATGTTCGACTTCCATTGGGATGGATGGATGGTCGTACTTGGTACCAGTTGGCTACATTGCTTAGCTGGTCATATTATATGGTTTATTCTCATGTTTTGAGGATGAAACATGTGGAGGGGGATGGAATGTAGTATACCTAGAGAGGTAATATGGAGTACCTAGGGAGGTACCCAATGGGAATGTG
This sequence comes from Picea sitchensis, assembly GCA_010110895.2. Taxonomy (NCBI): domain Eukaryota; kingdom Viridiplantae; phylum Streptophyta; class Pinopsida; order Pinales; family Pinaceae; genus Picea; species Picea sitchensis. The sequence continues at coordinate 3,161 of SNQJ01S0095011.1, forward strand.
GTTATTTATTATTAGTGGAAGTCATTTAATATATGAGAATCTGGTCATTCAATGTAAGGTGGACTAGGTCCACTATATTAATAAAAGCTCACTATGGTAGTTAAATGTAATAAATGTGAGAAGGCGCTCTAGAAGGTTCCTAGGAGATAGAGAGAGCTATATAAACAAGTGTAAGCAATGTAATGAAACATAGTGAAGAATATTGTGAATGTATCAAGCATTGCTTGAGGAGTGTTATCCTTCCTTAAGGATTAATATATGGTGTTACCCTACCTCAAGGGTTTTGTCTACATTCTTGTGTTGAGTGTTCTAGTGAATGGTTTGGTGTTTATTATTGGTTTATTTTGAGATTTATCTTCAGATCTATTCAGGTACTTAACAAGTAGTTTGAAATAGATTTCTCACGTGCCATAATAAAAATAAGTCATCATCTAGAAGATCAAAAATGGTTTGACCTTTTAATATCCCAGTAACTCCTTTGAACTTATTAACATTTTCCCTTGCTGAGATCAATAATTGTTGATATTCTAGTAGAGAGAAAAAAATTCCCTTTTTACTATAGTATTCGGCTAATCCCATTTCCACCATCTTTTTATAATGATCTTTGTACCATTGCACATTTCTTTGAAGGTGAACAAGTTTACTTTGAACTTGTTGAATTAAGTTCCTTTTAGTAAGAACTTTTTCAAAATCCATAATTGTACTTGTTCTATCTTTAACTCCAAATTGGTTTAATTCCTCTTTTGTCTTGGAATTAAGAACTCTGATGATTTTGTTGGAAACTTGAGGCTTGTCTCATAATTCTTGTTCATCCATTGCAATGTATTTTTCAATTTTCTTGACCAAGTTAGCCTCTTCCTCCATTATTATAAAACATTTCCACATCTTATTCACATGTTCCATAATTTTATCCCAAATTATGTGTCGTGCTCCCATTAAATAGGGTTTTCCATAAAAGCTTGTTCTTCAATGTATCATACTCTTCCTGTCATTTTTCTTTTGATCCATGTATCATTTTGAGTTACCTTTCCTTTTCCCTAATATGCTCTTTCAAAATATTGATCTTAGTTTCATAAGTTGAAACTATCCTTCTTGATTCATCTATATGAATCTCTTTAGCATTTAGATCAGTTAATGCCCTAGCTAATTCCTCTGAACTACCTGCAAATGTGTCATCTGAAGATGATGAGGGTATTCCTTGTTAGAGTACTTGTATTTGTTGTTTTAGAGAGAAAATTTGTTCATTTAGATTTGCTATGACTTCAATCAATTTTTCCTTTTCCTTCTAAATGGCCAAAATCTATGGGGTCATCTTTTGAATAGGTTCTTCATTTGTAGCATCATCTCTTATTTTAACTAATTTTTTCTCTAAATCATCTATTCCCATATGTTTCACTCTTGAACTTGTTTGTTCCTGCTTCAACTATTGTTTAAGATGATCATTCATTTTTTGCAATCTTTTTAATTTGCTCCAAAGCTTTTTCATTGACTCCAAAGATTTTTCATTGGTTTAAGATGATTATTCATTGGCTCCAAAGCTTTTTAATTTGTTCATGCATGTTTTTCATATCATCATATTTGGAAAATACACTTTGTGGCTTGATATCTGCAGACCCTTACCCCAGTGGCTTCATGAATATTGATGGAAGAGTGTCTATTGAGTAAAGAACTTATTTTTTAATCTTTGCCAATGTTCATGTCTCTGGTTGAGCTTCTTCTTCTTGACCATCATCTATGATCTCTTCAATTTTAAATTTCTTGATTGATTAACCTTTTTATGTTTCTAGATCATCTTGAATTTCCCAATTATAACTCCTTTTCAATGCCTTTTCTTGTTATATAGGTGTGCCAATATTTACTTCTTGAGTTGATCGATTCTCTTTTTTTGTTTGTCCCTCAAGAAAATTTTCCAATTCCTCCCAAGTATCCATATTTCTAATCTGTTCAAGATTAGGTTTGCTTTGATGCTTATATGTTGAAATAGCAAGCTCAAGTCTTTTGTTATTAATAACCCCTAAAGGGTCATATTGCCAAGTTGTCCCTTGTTCAAATCCTAATTCATGTAACATTGTTTCCATCACCAGCAATGCTAACCTATTATGCACAATAAAAGGTCCAATCTCCCTTTTGGGCTTAAAATTAGTCTTTTTTCTTCTGGGAATAAATGAACCTCATCAACATTAACACTTTGCCTTATGAATTCTAAAGAAAAAATTCTCATGGTTAATAAACTTGGAAGTTTAAAAGGTTTAACCTCTGCACCATATATTCTTATCTCTTTATGTTCTTTGAAAAGGAACCAATCTCCTAACTAGGTCTCTGAAGATTCATGCAACAACTTTTTAATCTATGGAAAAATTCTGGGGGGACTATGCTCATGTGTTGGCGCAGGGGCAGACCCAGGGTTCAATGCTTCAACAATGCACCAACAAAATCCTAACTATCGGCCCTTTCGGCAACACCTGCAAAGAAGATGAAGTCTCACCTGAGGTAGAGGCAGGGGTGGTTGCAGGACTCCAGTGTCTACAACCTTAGCTCAGACACAGATTTGTGATTACAACACCTTAACAAAACACTTAGTGGTTTTTATTCATTAGTACTTAACCTTTGTCTACAGTGAAAATAAACCCTAATTACAGTGCAACGCAGTATTCAACAAGATTCAACACATTCAAGCACTACGCACATCAATATAGATCAAATCTAACATCTTATTCACATCATTAGGCACTAAGTTATCATATTCATCTAAGCATACATCATTGCACTAAACATTAATCATATGAGCCATAAAACAACCATAATGCACAAAGAAACCACAACACGGGATATATGTGGTTCACCCCCAGCCTGGGGCTATGTCCACCAACTCTTCTTATCTTTATTGTCTTCTGTCAATATTCTATATGCACAGAGCCACAAGTTCTTACTCCGCATAGGACAGGATATATGTGTGCACCTCGCCAGATCCTCCTTCCCCGAGCTAGGTTACAGCACTAAGCCTTTACACAGTCACTTGCACTTATCCTTGCAAGTCTCACACGGTATGCACAAAGAATTTACAACTATCACTTTCCCTTAGCACCTAGCATCACACAGATGTCCATATTCTCCCCTCTTACATTGCCTAGACATCTATTTATACATTACAAAAGGGCCTAAACATGGGTAAACCCATGGGTCGACATCCCCATACCCGTTACATAAGCCCAAAACCCAAAACTCCCTAAAAAGGGGTCGAGATCCCACAATCTCCACTTCGACTTGCGCTTCGCCTTCAACAGCCTGTCGAAGTCCAAAAATAGGTCAAACCTGACCAAGGATATCCAAAACTTGGTCAAGGGCCAACAGGCCCCCAACACTCACCTGTGACTCATCCCGAGTCACTCTGTTCTGGGTAGCTCTGCCTCAAAAGCCTCGAGCCTAGGTCGATCTCCTTCGACTTATTGCCTCGCCAAGGCCTCCTGCTCGGTGAACTCTTGAATAACTGCCTCATTCACAGGTACCTCTAAGCGTTGTTCTACTAAAGTGACTACTTGTTCTAGCTCTGCTCCTTGGCCTTCAATCTCCTCAAACAATTGGCAAGCTTCGTCCTGGACTGGTTGGAGCCTCTAAGTCACTTCCATGACTTTTCTCTGTATGGTATAGACCTGATGTTGAGCAGTGCGTCGTTCCTGGGATCACTTCATTCTTTCAACTGTTGATAGGAGCTTCAACTGCGCCTATATTGTCATTGCTTGTTTCTTTTCCTCCTGAAGTTGTGACTCCAGTGTCTTCAGTCCAATGTCCTCAGTAAGTCGCTCATAATTTTGTGCACTTCTACTGTTAAGTTGTTTACATTCCAAAGTTAATTCTATGATCCTCTCAACTGTGCTCTGGGTGGTGGATTCTCTTTGGTCTCACACGTCCTGTGGAGTACTTGGTACTGTTTGTAGCTCTAGATATGCTATTCTTCGTTGAAGTTGTTGGATGGCTTCAGAAAGCTGCGCTACTTCATGCTCCACTGGGTCTTCCTCTTTTTGCTCTAAGCCCATCACAGAGCGAAGTGCTCTGTTGACTTCTTCTTTTACTCCAACCTGCTCCGTGAGCAGTTTTTATTTCTCATGTTGGATCTGTGCCTTCTCCTCTTTGAACTTTTCTTGGAGGTCATCCTTCTCCTGCTGCGCAACTCGGCGTTTCTCTATCACTTCCTCTTGCGCTTTCTTCAGGGCCACTGTGACATGTTTTGTTTCTTCCTGTGTGTGGCGAAGGTGAGCTTCAGTCACATTAGCTAGTCTGCAGAGTTGGGTAGGCTCATATCCCAACTCTGTTTCTTCTTATGGTGGGGGTGTAGTGGACACTGCGCGGCTGGAGTGAAGGGCCTGTTGTACCCCTCGCAGTTTTGCTTCAATTTTTTCATACATGGTCTTATGCTTAACTTCATTTCTCTGCAAAAGATCTTTCGAGGCGTTTGATACAGCTGTGATGATGAAGTCGAAGTCATCGAGCATGAGCACGGTCTGCAACTTGGTCTTACTAGCTTTTGAATTCTTTCGCGATGTGGGTTTCATGGGAGAAACCTTTCTTTTGTGAAATGGCTCTGCGTCATCATGGGGATTTTGTGGCGGTGTTACTTTGCCTTGCTTCTTATGATCTTATTTTCCATGTTCTCTTCTTTATCTACTTTGTCATGACCTCCTCCACTAGGTGAGTCTCTTTAGATGTGTTTTTCAGTTGTTGGACCTCTTATGTCTTCTTCCTTCTGCTAGTTCCAGGTGTATCATGCCCTTCCCGAGTGACCATCGAGCTTCCGATTAGTTCGGGATTGGACAGTTCTACGGGGTCAATGGGGATAAGGAGCTCTGTAGGGCACTCCTTAGTTATTTCTTCTAGGTCCTCCTCTATGAGTTTGTAATAACTCTGTAGTACTTCTTTGTGTTCATCTCTACACGCAGTGATGTAGATAAAATGTCTGTCTGCGTGGAATTTGACAAATGGCATGAACCTTTGCAGGGTGTTCGTTGTTATACGAGGGACAGCTTCAATAGCCCTCTTTAACTACAGGTAGTAGTTGTAGAACACTGCGTTTGACTGCCATTGTTTTCCCATATCGCTCGAATACCAGAGCGAAGTGAACTTCGCGGCTAAGGGTTCAAATGGATCTAATTCAGGGAATATCGCACCTTCCAGCATCTCCCAAGCTATGAACGCGATGAGGATCAGCAGCCAACAAAAATGGAACTCATAGCCCTAATCCTGAGCTTCGTGACAGTATTCCTCTAACCAGTTCACTAAGTACTTTGCCCAGTTCATATGTAGCCCCTCCATGCATTTTCCTGCGAGGTCAACAACAAACCTTGTGACCTGCGTGGGTATGTTCTTCTGGACTAGCTTATCAGCAATCAACTGGAAATCAAGGTGCATTGTGCCATTCTAGATGGAAGCTACCTTGTAGCCTCGCTTCCCCTTCTCCACATCGTCATATGTATCTGTAATCTTCTACGTCAAGGCGTGGTTTGCATCCTTCCCTGGGTAAAAGTCTTGTGGGTCTGGTCCCTGCATGCTCAGTCCGGTGATCTGATGGATCAGCGTCGGGTCGACGGTGATGCATATGTCTAGCCACAAGTAACCTCCATGGAAGCTCGACAACTGGAGCTTAACGCACCCATTAACCTCCTGGTGCCTTCCAAAATGGGGTATTTTCATCACGTTCAGGATGGTGGACTGTGCGAGATCCATAGTCCATGGTTGGGGGATTATCCTTGACTTCTTCCCCTTCATCCTAGTCAAATACATGTGAGGGGTGAGCATGTTGAATTTCTTGCAATCCCCTAGGTTAAATTCGTTGATCTTTAGTGTCATGATATTATCCGGCTGAGGCTTGCCTGTGTGTATCCCCTTCGGGAGGTACACAGTAACCAAGGTGTAGTCGAAGTCCCTGAGGAAACTGTCACGATTCATTGTGTTGGCTAGAGGTGGGATGTAGTCGGGTAGGTTGGATGGGATTAACTCTGCATTCGCCAAGTCATCTCAATGCTTGGTTCTTTTCTTGGCCGCAGCTCGGGATGGTCCGGATCCGAAAGAAGTCAACGAGGAGGCTTGCACTTCTCTCGTTGATGAAGCTTGAATTCTGATGGATATCACCTTCTTAGGCATAAGTTCGATGATAACTTCTTTGATAGACTTTTTTTCGGCGTTGATTTCATCCGACATGCACGCTCAAGATCGGATAACTCAGGTCAATGAACAAATGCTCAATGGAATAGAAAAGGTAACGAAGTCTCGGTAAGCACAACACAGTAACAATGAGTTCTCTTGTTGGCTTGAATACAATTCGTGAAAATGTTCTCGGCACAACAGTGGACGGAATAAGTAGACAACGATGTAACAGATCCCTCCAATGGACAAGAGGCCTTCATCAATGTAGTTCTATCCATTACTGCGTTGTCCCAACGGTCTGATGGCGAGATTTATGATCATAATTGATGTTCTAACCATTTGAGAACATCAATCTAACGGTTATAATGCCTCCAACGGTCATATTGCTCCACCATGGCAAAGTGTCAATCTGAGTTTCTCTGATATTCCGACGAAGTTCAAATTCTGAAGAACTTCCTTCTGCGAAGTATTCTCTGGAACTTCCTGTAATTTCTCTAACTCTGCTTTCTTCTTGATGAGCTTTCTAGCCTTCTTCCCTGTGATCTGTGTCTCGGTATTCCTCTTTCCACTATGATTCTTATCTCCTCTTGGCATAGTAGCTTCACGATGTTAATGGTCTTTACTAGGGTTCAAGGGAAATACTTCTTCTATGTCTGGGGTAGTTTCTCTACTCTCTTGTACAAACAAGTGTTTCAAATCTTCTTGTGTTCTTTCAACTTCGACATCCATATTTTTGGTCCTCAATAGCTTCGACTAGTTTTCTTGTTATTCCAGTAAGTGTGTTATTCTCTTAACCATGAAGTCTCTTAAATCTTTTTTTTTTGTTCTAGAGCTTCCTCTTTTCTTCTTCAGGTCTGATCTTTCTCAATCCAGGGTTTTCCTAGTAACATAGCAAATGGGGCGTTGTTCTTAATAAATTTAACAACCTCAAATTCTTCCTCTGTCGAAGTGCCATGAGAACGGATAGATGTATGGGTAATTCTTCCACCTAGGGTTATCAGCTTTCCTCTAAATAATCCTATTTCTCCCAATGAAGGAATCATAGTAGGCTTTCCTAAAATTTCCCAAGTTCTTTCTGTCATAATATTCACCTGTGTTTCCTCATCCAAAACACAGTCTATGTCGAAGTCTCCTATTCTTGTTTCTATGCATTCTTTCTCTTTGAATATCTCTGATAAGTTGATATCTTTGTGGTCATTCAGGGTTTCTTTCATTTGTAGTAATACAGTCTCTGATTCTTTCTGAGGTTCTTCCATGGTTTCAGTTTCTTGGTCTTTCTTAGGGTTTTCTTGTCTCATGTTCATTCTTTCAACCTTGGCAATCATTCTAGGGAAATCCAGAATGTCATGGTCCATAGCTTTACAACAAAGACAACTAGGTTTTCTACTAGGGCATGCCTTGGAAAGATGTATCGGTCTTATACAACTGTGACAAATATTTAATCCTCTCTTTCTCTTAAATGATCCCCAACCTTTCTTATACTGCGTACTAGGATCATAGTCACTAACCTGCAGAAAATTCTTCCTAGGATCCTACATCCATTTGTTAGTCCAAACATTCTTTCTATGCATGGGAATAACATATCTTTCATTATTTATATCAGATCTACTCATATCAAACCTTCTTTCTTCTAGTTGTGCCCTAGTTTTCAGACTAGGACAAAATTTATCAAACATACCTAGATCCATACTTTTGAAACAAAATTTTCCACTTATCTTATTTTTAACAAAGCATAAAGCTTCCAAATCTTACCTCTTTAATCAAAAAAAAAATTACTTTACCTTTATCAGAGCACAAAGCTTTCAGATCTTACCTCTTTTTCTTCAGATCTGCCTCCTCTCTTAGCATAGAGCTTCGTAGTCAAGAATAATACTGTGCACTAAAGCAAAAGATCTACGCACAGAGATTTCTTTATTTTCCTCAGTTCCCAGCAATCACAGTTTCAGGTCTCGGCAACGAAACCATTTGTTGGCACAGGGGCAGACCCAGGGTTCAATGCTTCAACAACACACCAACAAAACCCTAACTACCAGCCCTTTCGGCAACACCTGCGAATCAGATGAAGTCTCACCCGAGGTAGAGGCAAGGGTGGTTGCAGGACTCCAGTGTCTGCAACCTTAGCTGGGACACAGATCTGTGATTACAACACCTTAACATAACACTTAGCGGTTTTTATTCATTAGTACTTAACCTTTGTCTACAATGCAGATAAACCCTAATTACAGCGTTGCGCGATATTCAACAAGATTCAACACATTTAAGCACTAAGCACATCTACATAGATCATATCTAACATCTTATTCACATCATTAGGCACTAAGCTATCATATTCATCTAAGCATACATCATTGCACTAAACATTAATCATATGAGCCATAAAACAACCATAATGCACAAAGAAACCACAACACAGGATATATGTGGTTCACCCCCAGCCTAGGGCTACGTCCACCAACTCTTCTTCTCTTTATTGTCTTTTGTCAATCTTCTATATGCATAGAGACACAAGGTCCTACTCTGCATAAGACAGGAGATCTGCGCACACTTCGCCAGATCCTCCTTCCCCGAGCTAGGTTACAGCACTAAGCCTTTACACAGTCACTTTCACTTAGCCTTGCAAGTCTAACACAATATTCACAAAGCATTTACAACTATCACTTTCCCTTAGCACCTAGCATCACACAGATGTCTATATTCTCCCCTCTTACATTGCCTAGACATCTATTTAGACAATACAAAAGGGCCTAAACCTGGGTAAACCCATGGGTCGACATCCCCATACCCGTTACATAAGCCCAAAACCCAAAAAGCTCTAAAAAGGAGCTGAGATCTTGCGATCTCCACTTCAACTTGCGCTCCGCTTTCGACAGCTTGTCGAAGTCCCAAAATAGGTCAAACCTGACCAAGGATCTCCAAAACTTGGTCAAGGACCAACATCATGAAAAAGAGTATAAACCATGGACATGAATGAATTCACATAAACATAAAAACCCACGTTTTGAGGTTTACTTCTTACTAGGGGGGTCCAATGAATGACTGAGGCAAGCTCTCCCACTTCGTTTTCAGCCTTTAGGTATAAAATATGAAAGTCATTCTTTCTTTGAAAAAGGAACAAATAAACCAAATACGATGGAAATGAAAATATTTTTTTAAAGGAAAATATTTAAGTTTATCATGAATAGATTCTGAAATAAACTTTGCAATGCAAAATATGGCCATTATTCGTGTGGTAGGAGGGAAAAATGCTCTTAGAAATCCTAAAATAATAGTGTCAACAGTTCTATCAGAGTCATAACCCAGGATTGAGCATATCATACAAACGACTTCATGTACATTCGATGTAAACATACTAGTTTGGTAGGCCTTTAGATCATGAGAGATACCAGTATTATCTTTCATCAAAGTTTGAACAAAATATTGGTGTTCTTGGACGCTTAACTGATTAAAACTATCTTCTACGGTTTTTTCATTAATAGGTTGACCATCGTTAAATTTTGAAGCCTTAAGCATCCGAGAAATAGACTCAGTCGTGATATCAAATAATAATGTTCCATTTTTGTTTACTAGGCTTCTCATGGATGCAATGTATCCTTGAGCACACCAATGTACGAATTCTAGGAAATTATAAACTTGTGGAACAAGAAATTGGGCCAGGTTTGAACCCCAAACATTAAAAGAGTCATTAAATTTTGTATACCTAGTTTGGGCAGATTATGCAGCTCATATAGATCGACAGAAACTTTAGGATAAAAAAATGGGAATCTCTCTCCTCTAGAAAGGTCTCTATACCTAATAGGATTTTCGGCTCATTTGAGGATGATTTCGACATTTTTGCTAACAGGAAAAAGGACAAAAATGCTTTTATTTCTTACCCAGGAAGCTGATTGACGAAAACCCTCTGTTTTGTTGGTAAAAGTTTTGTCAAAGACTGTTATCTGACGAAGATTCTCATGCTCATAATAGTGACAGTGAAACGCCAATTGGAAAATAAAAAAGACCTTTTTATTTTATTTGAACCTAAAAATATGATTAAGCAAACAAAACAAGATTATAAAAATAAAATTAAATACAAACCGTAATTATTTACCTGACACCATCGATTTTCAAAAAATGGTAAGCGGTTTTTCTTTACACATCGCACGTGATGCAATGAGTGGTTTTGAGAGTGGTTTGGCGAGTCGCGCGGTGACCTTTCTTCGTGACACATCGCACAGGTGGTAATCCTTGTGATGTCACCGCTTGCAGGGTCACTTTGGTTAACAGTCTTTCCTTTTTAATATGTGTGGATCGTTGATTGTACTCACCTTTTAATCGATGGCCTAGATTACACCCGCCCTGTCACCATATCACAATATA
>SNQJ01S0095011.1:21098-34556 GCA_010110895.2 Picea sitchensis
CACTGTGAGCAGATGCTGAAACACGGCTGTAGCATATGATGAAACAGTGCTGAAACAGAGTTTGGCATTTAAATTTGACTGAAAAATCAGCGAGACTGAAACTGGGTGGGATTTTGAAATATTAACACCCAACCATTAGGACACCTGAATATCATTTATCTAAAGTCTTACAAGGCATTTCATATCTTTCGATTTCAAGTAAAATGTTTATTTCTTGTCGTTGGTGGCAGTCAGCCTCCCTTGCCTCCTGAATCTCCACCTCGAACACCAAGGAGCGAACCTAAAGACGATCTGAAAGGAGAAGTAGGATCAGAAGGAGAAGTCCTTGTAAAATCTCAACCCATGGCCGAAGCCAACACCAATCAACCAAATAACCAACCATGGTTGGACAAAACTCTGTACAGTGTGACCTTGCTAGAGACCTTAAAACCTCCATGGATCTGGGAAACCATATCCAAGTTTACCCTGCCTTACCTTAGTAATAAAAGAGTCACTTTTGATGATCTCGACAAGCAAGCCAAGTCAAGAAATGGCACTCGACCTCCAATTGTATTTTCACCAGGTAGGGGATTTGGGGTTGGCTCAAGGTTTGATATGTTGTAGGTTCACATGCCTTTATACAGGACGACACAACGAATGGGACTAGAGGATCTAGATGTGACTCTAATATGTTGGAACTCCTTGCAGTTTCCCATGTTCTCTCTTCTCCCTGACCTGTATTGATCTCTAGATGAACATCCTTCTCCACCTATCTAAGATCTCCCTAAGAAAAAGTCCTTATTTTCTCTCCAAAAGCATCTTTATCCTTCACCCTAGATTTGCTTTTATAATATTGAGTTATGACCTAACTCTAATATCCAAAGTGATTGATGGTTGAGATTAAATCTCACCTCACTTGAGATCATTGGTTAATATTTAATTCACTAATGTTAATAATTTTAGCATTTCATTAAATAAAACTCAACTAATAAATAAAAGCAATTTACTTTAATATTCCTTTAATTAAAGTAAATTACTAAGGTAGAAGGCTTTGGGATGACTTCCACACATCTAGACACTTAGACTTGTACGGATGTACCTATCTGATGCTACAAACATCAACAATGTCTTCCTAGTGCCTACGTCCCCTATCAAGAACAAATGTATTGGTTCATTTGGTTCCTTTTTCTTTTTAGTCAATATATTTGCACTATCACTTCTTGTTCTTTGTTCAATTGTCTTGTCATATTATAGAATGCTATGTTCTCTAATATATGTGGTTGCTTTATAATATGGTAAGGTCTATCAAGTGATGTTCTTATTTTTTTCATGTTTTGAAAGTATTGGACATTTATATCAATATCATATTCTTCATAGTGTTTATTATCACTAGAGAATTTGTCATTGGCAATTGATTGGTTCTCTTTAACTACGTCTCTATTAAACACTTCATAATCTCTAGCTTCAAGAATGCTTGATGCATCATCAAGGTTACCCGTGCTTTACTTCTTGTATACATGAAATTTTGTTCATTTTGTTTTATGGTTTATTTCAACTTCATGTAGGCATTCTTCCAAGTTGAATATTCATTCATAAAAATTGTTTCATCAAGTATATATGGAACATATAGAATCAACTGTTCTCTATAGAAATTGCTAGGGTCTCTATGTTCACTATACCTTACGTATCTAATGACATATGGCACATCATTATTTCTTCGTTTCTTACCCTTTTTGTATAGCTTGATGCAATTTTTTATAAGTATATATGTTCAATGTTTGCAAGACGTTGTAAGTAGAAATCAATGATTGATGGGCATATTATGTCTTCTAAATTGTCTAGTTCTTGTTGCATATATTTTGGCTTTTTTAGAATAAATTCCCGTTCATCCTTGGGTGAAGTATTATTAAATATACATCTCCTTGAAGTTGTGTTCAAACATAGGGACAAAACAATATATACAACTTGTTGTGCAAACATTTGTTGCAAGTTTAACAAAGCATTTCCAAGTCTTCTTATTGTTTGTACAACATCGATATTTGTTTTTTGTCATTCCTTTTGTATATGCTTAAATGTTGTTTTCATTTTTTTATCAAGTTTTGTCATGTAAGAGATACAATAATGTTGCATGTGAATCAAGTATGAATTGAGAATCTTTGTTTGCATTCCAAATTCTTCAAATAATACGAAAGAAAAAACTATTAGTCCATGTGTCTACTGGCCTTCTTTGTAGTAAAATTGTTGTTCGATGTAAACTGCATTTAATTGCATTGATGTATTCATCTTCTCTCAAACACAATTTATTTAAAAACTATCGAACATCTCTATTTCATTGTATTTGGCATGCTCTAGAGTGTCAAAATCATTTTTTCATTTTTCTTTGTTGTATCATTGTTAAATTTTGTTCGTTCGAGTATTCTTGTTTTTCTCATTGGAGGAATGGGAAAATTGAACCTGCAATGAACATTTTTCTTTTTTCTACAAGCTCTTGTGTGATGATGATTTTGAATTTTTTTAAGATAATTTGCAAGTATTCTTGAATCAGAGGACATATATCTATCTACAAAGTTCTTTATTTCAACATTTGTATTTCTCCCATAGACTGGTGCATTTTTTATCATAGAAGTCCATGGTCATGTTGACTTCCTCTGTTTTGAAACTTTGTTACAAAGAAATGGTCTTTCAACTCACCATAGTATTTGTGATCATGGGGAATTAGTTTTCATAGAGCATTCATCATGTTTATGTAGTATCGAACACAAGTTACTAGATCATTTCTCATCAAGGTTTCAAGTACATTCTCTTCTATGTCACTTTCAATAGGTGGTTTGTTTTTTGCTCTTATATATTTTAGTGCATTGATTAACGGTTTCCAACGATGTTATGAACTACTAAAAGATACAAAGAATGTTGATGGTCCTAGTTGTCATGTCATTGCATAAAGATTCCTACGTAAACCTAGAAAGTAATTGGGTGATGTACGAATTTTTCTTAGATCCATGTAACCAATGCTTGATTTTAGAACGCGATCCAAATTTGATTTTGACTTAACATATTTTACTAGTATTTTTCTTCCCTTCAATTGTCCTTTTCTTATTATGATCAAAATACAATTGAGAACTTGTTTAAGCATAATGTGAACTACCTTGTAAAACAAGTTTGTGATGTGGTATGGAAAGTCACGGTCTTTGTGTAACATCTCCCATTGAGCAATTTTTTGATAAATAAATTTGTTTGTAATGTTGCTTGGTTGTTTTTCTCCATAGAAAAGTGTAGGAAAATTCATTTTATCTGAATATCTATCTTGGAAAATTCCTAATGGTATGTAGCCTTCAATGGAAGCAATGTTTATTTGATTATTTTGAAGATCATATATACTATGTGAATCTGTGAATCCATGGAGTAGTGTCTTTGTATTGGTTCTTCAATGTTTTCATTGGTATCATTGTCCATTTCATTATCAATGTCAATTGCATATGCATCTTTGGCTTGGTTAAACATCTGCTTCCAATTGGTGTTTATAACAACTTTCTCCAATTTATAGAGCATGTTTTTGCATAGTCGCTTTAATGCATTCATGAGCATGTGTACATGAATGCGACCAAAAGCATAAGCACTTCTATAGCATAGATTTTTCTTTATCACCACTGCAACGGTGTCAATTTCTCTAATGTCACGAGGAAAATCATGTTGAATTCAAAATGTTTCAGTAGGCACATTGATTATACCTCCAGTTAACCCCATTTTTTGACCTATATACTTTTGACCTAGTTACTGGATTTGCAAGAAAGGTAATCTCAATTATATTAGTCTTTCTTCTAATTCGTTTAGTTGTTTCATTATGTGTATTTGTTTGATTTGTTGAATCTCTCGTGGACATGCAAATTTTGGAATCTCATTACGCTGCAAGGATTTTTGACAAGGTTTGCACGTAGACTGGTTTTCTACATTGTCATATCTGCAATTTTTTTATTTTGTTTTTCCAGTTTCAATGTCAAGATTCTGTATATCCATTTGTTTGCTTTGGACCACATCTTTTCTAAAGAAAGTGCAACTACAAGCCAAGCAATTTTAGATAGGCATGTCAACGACACTTTTCTCAAATGCTTGCTCAACTAGTTTCAAAACTGTTTTTTCTTGTTTTTTCTTGCTTGCATGACAAGCACCAATTATTTTTATTTTTTATTCTTCTTCTTTTGTTTGAATGATTCAAATTCTTGATTAATAACATTTTGATTTTTTTTTCAATTCTAGCTATTTCTAGATCAGATGTCATTGTCTCTTGTTGTGGCACAATATTGCTCCTAATTAATTTCTTTAGAGATTAAAGAGATATACTTTTCTTCTCTCTATCTATTTTGTTATAATACAATATTTGGTTCATGTCAATATTTGTATTTCTTATTTATTGCAATGGTTCAAACTCGAAATGCCCTATGTTTTTTCAAAATTGGATAACATTAAATATTTTTGTTGGCTTTTTGTTTGTATGAAATATAGTTAGCAAACTAGTTGTCTCCGCAAACCATATGTGTATTTATATGTCCCAAATATAGGCCACCGAGTCATAAAAAAAGATCACTTTCTATGTTCCCTTTTTCATATGGCAGTGTCAAATGTACAATATATGCTTGCCAATTTGCTACTCTTGACACATCGTCCTAGATATCAATTTTGATATATTGTTCTATGCATCTGATTGCACGAGAATCATTATGCATCATTGCATTTGAAAAATTTTGTGTGACTATACGTCGCAAGCAAGGAACATCATATTCATCTTGTGTTAAATAACAAATTGTTTCAAAGGAACTTTCACCATAAGCACCATTGAATCCATGCATTCATTCAAATTCATTTAATAAAATCTTGTTCTCTATATATTCCCATTGTTTTTCTATGTTTTCATATCTCATAACCTCTTGATTGTTTTGATTATTGGTCCTAGCAATATGTCTTTTGCACAACAATGGTTCAAAATGTCCAACAAGAGGGTTGTCATTATGAAACAATATGTCACATGTGTTGTTGTTTAAAGTTGAATTGAAATATAAGTATGGCTTCATTTATGTCTTTGACCGAATTTGTGTTAGTATATTGGGCCATTTTGACAANCGAGTCATAAAAAAAGATCACTTTCTATGTTCCCTTTTTCATATGGCAGTGTCAAATGTACAATATATGCTTGCCAATTTGCTACTCTTGACACATCGTCCTAGATATCAATTTTGATATATTGTTCTATGCATCTGATTGCACGAGAATCATTATGCATCATTGCATTTGAAAAATTTTGTGTGACTATACGTCGCAAGCAAGGAACATCATATTCATCTTGTGTTAAATAACAAATTGTTTCAAAGGAACTTTCACCATAAGCACCATTGAATCCATGCATTCATTCAAATTCATTTAATAAAATCTTGTTCTCTATATATTCCCATTGTTTTTCTATGTTTTCATATCTCATAACCTCTTGATTGTTTTGATTATTGGTCCTAGCAATATGTCTTTTGCACAACAATGGTTCAAAATGTCCAACAAGAGGGTTGTCATTATGAAACAATATGTCACATGTGTTGTTGTTTAAAGTTGAATTGAAATATAAGTATGGCTTCATTTATGTCTTTGACCGAATTTGTGTTAGTATATTGGGCCATTTTGACAAACAATGCGCACAAAAATGTCTCCCCAAAGGCCTCTTTCTTCTAGTCAGAGAATAATCGAAGCTAACCTTGACATTTGTTGCAAATAAATCTTCATATAATTTACATTATGCATTTCCATCAATGAATTTGCATTCAGTTCATGTTGATAAGATGTTAGTGCTTCAATGTCATATTTTGGTAAGCAAGAAAAGATTTATTGTATCACCCTTGTAATGTACCCAACCACTAGGTTGAGCCACACTACTTCAAGAACGCTCTGATACCACTTGTAAAATACCCAGAACAACAAACCCAAAATATTTCTCTCTTGATGTTGCTCTGATACCAATTTTAATGTAATCAGATCAACAAACTAGAAAACGATTTGCTCAGATATTGATCTGAAACATACCCATTGTCCGGGTACTTCCAAATTCTCCTTATTGGACTAATTTCAAATTTATGTTCCAATCTTTAATTAATCAAGAACATGAAACTAGTGCATGCAATAACCAAGAACCATGCATATCCATAAAATAATACTTAACATGCCATGCACAACAATAACCAACAAATATGCATAGCATAAACACATCATCTTAGAGATAATAATACACAACGGAATATAATACACAAGAAACAAAGACATCACTTATCATTAATTAAACCATTCACCAACTAGTTGCAAGCGTCGAACGTTCCACCCAACCATAGACATTGTTGTTCCAAATCTCAATAGCATGTCACCCCTAATCTAGGGCTATGAATCCATAAGGACGGGTCCTAGGCTGACTCTAACACACACAACAATTAGTTACCAAACTCGGTTTTCCCAACCACACAATAATCCTAATTTTTCATCTCTCTTCCCCTTTAGCCTGCATAACCCAAAAAAATGAACCCCTTTCTCTACAATGCAGTCCCTCAAGCAGTTCCAAATATTTTTCAGGGCTCTAGTGCTATTGGTCAAGAATCTCAATGTTGGAGACTGCAAGGATTATCAGCTATGAACTGTTCTACTCTACACAAAAATGCATCCAAGGACTTAGGCAATCATTCCTTTCTGGATTGATCAATAATTCATTACAACCATCTAGCAATGGCTCTCTACCTCCAACCATTCGTTTCCACGCCATACCCATCACACGAATGAGAAAGAGTGATTGAGGAAATGATAAGCACAATGAATGAAGAACCCAAATGATTGAGCAACAAAATGAATGAATGAATCCACGAATGAACAAAATGAATGAGCCAATTGAAAAGAGCAACCCCAAGCAACCCACATGTATGGTTTAAATAGCAAGGACATGGTCTCCCCAAGGGACTCACGTGCCCCAAGAGACAATGTGGTCTCCCCAAGAGATTTATGCCCCCCCACTCAAAATGTGGGTAAATAAATGATTAATAAAAGGATTATCCCCTTATCCCCCTCTCTCGTGGAATGATAGCCCCCTATAACTCTTGTCCTTTTTCATCTTACAACAAACGATGTATTTTTTTTTTGTAAATAAAAAAGTATTGTATTACCTTGCTTTAACAAAAATCACACATGGTTGAGTATAGACTAGAGCACGCCATATGTTCTACCACCATAGTGGAAACCAGAATGTGTGGACACCATTGTTCATAAACCTTAAAAAATACATATGTCCAAAACATGGGGACTAGCTACCTGTTATGCCACATGCATGGAAACCAGAATAGGCGGTGGACTGAGTACCCCAACCAACTAGTGATCTAGAACCAGAGTTTGTGATGCACAAAATACTTAACACTAAGACCAGAGAAAAAACCTATAAGAGCACTAGACATGAGGCGAACCCCGGTGAAGTCGAAAGATGAAAGGCTGGCAACAAGTCGGACATCGAATTTTCATAGTCTCGCTTGATAAGGAGTCATACAGGACATTCAAGTGCTTGTTGAGGGTGCATTGGTTGTGTTTTTGCTTTGCCAAATCCTTGTGCATCTCGAAGATCAAGACCATGTGGTCTTTTGTAAGCCTGCAAGAGTTGGGACCTAGGTGAACATGCTCTTCAACATCGTCGTCTTTCCAACAGTCATCCAAGTTTGTTCTAAGGTCCTCTTCCATGGTAGCAGCGAAAAAATCCTTAGCAACAATGGAGTTCGTATCAGGGTCCTCTTCTATAGTAGCAACAAAATTCTTTCTTGAGTGCTCCTCCTAAAGAGGGATTTCCTCTTCCACAATGCAGCCTGTCTCAGCTAGCTCCTGGAAAATCAAAGGGGTGGTGGTACAAGTGGTCGGTCGTTGTTCCAAGGTGGTTGTCAGCAAGAATGACAAAATTTCCTCTTCCACCGGACAGCCTCCATGGAGACCCTTTATGTTTGATGGACGGGGCTACGGTTGAGCCGCCTCATGCCAATTTTGATCCAAGGAGGGTGAGTGGTCCGAACTATCGCTTGGGATGAGAGCGAGAGAGGTTGGTCCCGGGCATTTTTTCCTTCCAAACTCGCTGTAATAGGTTGGCCCTCGTCGGAACTTACCTCTCTCACGAGGCATGGCTAAGCAGAGCGCGGGAAAAACGGAATCAACACTAGTGCAAGCAGGAGACAGAGGATGGAATGCCAGGGTGTGGAGAAAAGCAAGCATAATTAGACCATGAACTGCGTCTGAATGCCCAATATAGGACCCCCCACAAGACGATAAGACCAGGAGAACGAAGGATTTGATGGCTCTAATAGCCATAAGTGTAAGAGTAATGGCCATTAGTTTTTTCATACTGGTGTCGAGGAGCCAAACCTTAGTCTCCATTAAGACCCAGCGCACTAAGCCTTGGCAGAAGTGAAAGCTAGACATCACGACTGGACAGGGGAAGAGGGTGGCAGTGAGGGGATTTAACTACCCTAGTATCTACCCCAGTCGTTGACGCATGTGTTCCATGTGTCACCCCATCTGGGGAAGCTAACGATGTATTTTATTAATATATATGTCGGTGTATTACATTTCTAGGAACCCCGACCTTTCAACATACCGGCTCACCAGCCTAAGCCACATTTACATAATTACATTCTAGTTCTTAGTGGTTAAAACCGGGGATGTTACATTACCTTCTCTCAATTCTATAGATGTGTATCTATTATGTAATAACACTCGAAGAACATCAATCAAACAATCTCCAAGAGTATATGCAAAATTGTTAAAACATAACAAGTTGTATTTTCCTAAAACAAAATTAATCTCAGGCTTATCATCTATGTTATTCTTGTTTTTTTTACACATATACGTTTTTTTTTTCTACTTCAAGTTTTAATCAGATTCATTTTGCTCCTAGTTACTTTTGACTTGTAGGAAAAAATAAAATAGACTCAGTAGAAAATAGAGTGTTCTTTATGTTGATTATAGAATTAAGCACTACTCAATACTAATATTTACATGTTGAGCAAATGTACATACCTTGGATTCAATGTCTATTGCTACAAACTACGATGTCATCAAAAAAATCTGGTCACATGCACTTCAATTATAGATGATGTTTTTTCTTGCAAATCAACAAAGAAACTTATTACGATAAGAAATTATATTAATGTTCTTTTGTTTCCAAAATGTAAAAAAGACATAAAAACTATCTATAGATTTTTGAAAAATCAATCAGAAAAGATGAAAACAACATGATGTAAACTTGAGGAAAAAATGGCAATTTGCTGACCATTTAAGTAAATTAAAGTTTGAATTAATGACTGGATTTAGTTATTAATCTTACAATGTTATTTGTGTAAATATATTTAATATAAATGATCAATTAAACCTCGTCCATAGATCAGTGAGCCTTAAACATCATTCCCAGCTAAAAAATGGAAGAAGGAAGGCAACAAAAACAGGGACTATATTTAATTCTATGGTCCACGAATAAGTATAACATCCTACAACTTCTTGTTTCGTGGAAGATCGGTGACTTTCAATGTTCTCTTATCTTCGAAAGAATTCCCTATGTGTTCTTCGTTCATAAGAAGATACCAAATTCTACCGCTCTCTATTTTCTTTTGTTTGCGATAAATCCTTATCACAATGTCAAAATATACTAGTCCTAATAACAATTTTAACAAAAAAAAAAATCATATTTCTAATTTTCAATACATTCAACTTAAATTTTAAATTTATTATATAACTAAAAATATTCTAATTAATAAATGATTGTATTCTTTTATAATCATTTTATCTCATTTATGTTTTGTTTGGGGTCGCAATGTATTAATGTATTTTGGAAATTCAATATTGCTTACATGACAGAGTGATCATTGTTTTTGAAATTCAACATTGTAGTTATGTTAAAAGCACGGGATCCATAAAAAGCACAAATATATTGAGGCTATGATAAAAACACATGAGTCATAACAACACAAACATATAGTGTGCATCCACACAAAACAATGAAATTGAAACATTGTACAACCCCTATCAACTTGACCTCAACATGAACACTAGGCAAATCATGCAAAATAAACACAATTTCAATACCAAAGTATTTCCTATATTATCATGCTATGGTACATGTGACTCGATGTTTCATTACATATCCTTCAACCGTTAATTTTATCCTTTGTCAATCAGATCTCATGGTGGTGTACACAAGATATTTCTTGTTAGATCCAAATAGGATGAGATTGTATTGTATCATATCGACTCCACATCATATAAGTTTTTATATTTTAATTTTGTATTTAACGTGCCATCACACTTTGAGTGGAGCATTCAAAGCCGTAAAACATTGTTACCGGCTACACATTAAACCACAATGACAGAAGGTTATCCCATCATATCCTTCAACCATTTAATTCCATCCTTTGTCAATCAGATATGGTACCAGTGTACATAAGTTATTTATTGTTAGATCGAGATCAGAGGATATTGCATCATAATCCTATCGACTCCACATCATGTAAGTTTTATATTTAGTTATATTAAGTTTTATTGTTCAACATGTATTTCCCAATTAACTCGGCAGGGACTGCATTGCCATGCAACCTTTATTGATAACTATTAATGATGATTAATAATAATTATCATTAATTCTTCTCCGTAATTGTATACTAACTCATCCATCATTATTGAAAAATAACCCAATCACCTAATCAATAGAGATCAATAGAGATATACCTGCACTCCCCAAACCAAGTTCAATTTATTAAATATATTTAATACTTTTTTAATCTTTATTCATGAATTATGCAATGATCCCATCGTAAAAGTATTTGACGTGTATGCTCTAAAACATAAATCAATCACACATAATATAACCTAATATATCACGTTGCAATAATGGAAATGGTTATTAACAATATCACCACTAAGGACATGATAGGTCCTCTTTTGACATTGAAACACAATCACATATTTTGTTTCAAATGGGATAAGGTCCTCTTTTGACATTTAAACACAATCACACATTTTGTTTCAAACGGGAGATTAAGATTACTTCACTTTGAAAAACGTGATGGGAATCTTTTTTACATTTAAGTGCACTTGCCTAAGTGAAAGTGTAATAACAATACTCCACTTCCCTCGCAAGCTTCCTTTGACATTTGAGCATCAAATATTAGGTTAAACCATTCACACTATTTTGCCCCAAAAAAAACAATTATAACTTATCAATGAGAAATTTTAGCATCATTTATAGGTAATTTGGGTGTGATGATCATTGTAATTAATGTTAGACTGTGAGTTTTTAGCGAATCACAAAGTCTGAGATCACATTAATATGAGTTGTAAATTTTACTTATTCACGAGTTGTTGTTATGATCTACTCTAGATTTAGAAGTTATCCAACTTATGTACTATTAATTTACATCATGAGCTCAATACTATGTGTATCAAAGAATGGCTTAAAGCCTTTTCCGCCATTTCTTGTCTTGTCTTACTTATATTCAATTCTTAATATGGTATCAAAAACTCACTTAGATAATGTTAAGAAAAAGATTGTCGACATAATATTTAGAGTTTCCTTTCACGACATGGTCTAACAACCTCTAAAAAAAACCCTTTAACTAGGATGATAATATAGTTCCATCAAATATTCCTTTGGAACTAACAACCAACTCAACTCCCAAGAAGTGGTATGAGAGCCATGGTGAAGAGAGGTTGATAATATCATTACTATTATGTTCTTAAGTGCATGGTAGTTTTTTCATGGGAGATGAGGTGTGAGTTGACATGAGGTCTCTACACCAATAAGATCGCAGATCTACATCTATCTAAAGATGCAACGGAAAATGCAAGGTCATAGTTCTCTCATTTTCCTATCGATTCAAAAATCAATTGCCTTATTATATTTGTGGATCGGGGCGCAGTGGTAATATGCTCGTGCTCTTTATTTCTCTCACTGCCATGGGAAGAAAAGCACAATCCACTCAAGTGTAATAATTGCTTAAGGGCCGACCAGGAAGCCATTGCAGCATTCTTCTCAGCTTGCTTATTTGTCTCGGCATGATAATTGCTTGAGGGCCGACTAGGAAGCCATTGCAGCATTCTTCTCAGCTTGCTTATTTGTCTCGGCAAGATCGCCATAGAGGTCTACATTGCATTTAAAAATAAGAAAATGCCCAGGCCCTCAATAGGTTGTAGTATACACTTAACAGATCTATTCGACACTGTTTCTTTTTCAGGAAGATGGCGTTGTGATTCGAAACTGGGACGACCCTCGAATGGACGCGACTTGGGTGAATTAGAAGAGGATGCGGCGGAGGGTTTTGAATTGATCGCCATGCTATTGCCCATTGAACAGCACGCGAAAGGAGGAGAAGGATTCGAACTCCATGCGCGGAGCATCAACCATGGAAATGGCGGGACAATAATGGAAATGGCTGCTTTTAAAGGAGGTCACTAGTTCTAGTCTCTGGGCGACCAACGATCCAAGAATAGGAACTGAGTGGCGAATGTATTGCCCAGATCTGCACACAATCTATTCGAGAAATCGAGGAAGAGAGACATCAAACTCAATCTGTGGTGTGCATACATGTCGTGCAAACTGTGGCACAGATTGCTAGTGCTTGGCTTGAAATCGTTGACAAATTTTTGTGCATGGGAGTCGTGTTTTGTTTTAGCTAGTGAGTAGTGTGTGGGTTGTCCATCAAGACTCTTGCCAAGTGAGGGAAGCTCTAGATTTTAAGCCAACATTCAGAAATTGCCAGCTGGAAAGTGAGATCGCCCACATCCATGAACAACCAAACAACCCAGATTTCTGCCTCCTAAAAGGTTATCTTATTCGCTTAGCTTTGGCATTTATCTTACATTGCAGTCTAAGTATCATTGCCATTAGCATTAGTTATCTTAAACGTTCTACTTTTTGGTAGTGTTTGGACGACTTTTTTTTGTTAGATTTTGTTTGAAATAGGAATGGTTGGATCTGTAGATTTGAGTGGTTAAGTTTGTATAATCCAAGTGCATAAGGGGTTTTTCAGGAAACTGAATCTATTTATACATTTAGAAATGCAATTTAAACAACAGAAAATAACGATTTTATCCAAATTTACATTTTCGGATTTCGACCAAAAAACCCAAAAAATAAAACGTTTAACCAACACCTTGCCATTACAGATATGGAACTATTCAGTCTAGATCTTCTTTGCCACCATAGATCTAGAAGTTTAAAACTCTTCCTCAAAAGTTACTCATTGAAAAGAATAGCAAGAAATTATGTGTACAAGAGTAAAATAAAAAGGATACTTGGGAGGGAGATAGGGTTTTTAATATTTTTGCTTCAAAATATAGTTGAAGTTTTGTCACAATATGGAGAAAGTACATTGAAGCTTTTTCATTGTATCTGGCTTTGCAAAAATAATTCTTCCTCAATTGTAAAAGTCTTCTATTAAGTGT
>SNQJ01S0095013.1:3927-14164 GCA_010110895.2 Picea sitchensis
AATATGAGTCATTAAGTAATAAGGATTAAGTTGTATGCACTACTTACAAATATGTTTAAAAGATTTTTATATATAAAAAGAAAATAGTAATATTTTATCCTTATAAAAGTACTTTTTATTTTAAAAGATTGATTTTAGAAATTAGGTTAGAAATTTACAATTATTTTAATAAAATATATTTTTAATATATTATATAAACTGAAATTTTATTTAAAAAATTAATATGAAAATTCTATTTTAATAAAATTGAGCCAATAGCATCTGTTTTCCATCTTTAAAAAGATAAAATTATAAAACATTAACAAGAATTATGATTCCCAGAATATCATATTCAATAATTATAATTCCTAGAGTATAATATTCAATGCTTGCATTTCCAAGAATTATTCTAAATTAAATGAAAAATATTAAGAATCATTCTAAATTAAATGAAAAATATTGAGAATGGCATTGTGGAAATTGTGATATCACTAGGCATTTTATTAATTCCATTTCTAAGATGGGAAATGTGTACAACTTATCTATGTCTTAATTTTCTATCTAGTTAAGTTCAACCTCTTCTCATAAATATTAAGTACAACATTGTCTTAGTTTAGTTGTTTGTAGCCTATCATTTAAAGTGGAAAAACAATTATTTGCTAGAATTTCTCTCATTATGCAAGTGAAAAATGAATGCAACAATAAAATTGAAGACCAACAAGGAGAGACTCATTTTCATCCAAACTATGTCATGGTTGCACATCATGTAATTCCACATAGAAGTAGCCATTTTTGCAAATTTAATGCCATTTTTGTATATTTTAATGTTCACATCTTCCACATTTTTTCATTCTCTTTCACCCTCTATGATGTANCCAAACTATGTCATGGTTGCACATCATGTAATTCCACATAGAAGTAGCCATTTTTGCAAATTTAATGCCATTTTTGTATATTTTAATGTTCACATCTTCCACATTTTTTCATTCTCTTTCACCCTCTATGATGTACATAATTAGCATTATTCTATCTTAACCCCAAATATATTTAGTAAGAGGAATAAAAAAGAAATCAAGACTTGTAAGTGCTAAAAGATATGGATTTAAATTTTGTGTATGCTAGTTATTTTATTATTACATACAATTTTTTTTACATGTGGTAATAATGGTCATTTTTAGTTTCTTTTTTAAATTATAGAGTTCCCTTTTTTAGTATACAAGGGATATTACATGTGAATGGGTATATTTGAGGCCTCTCATTCACATAGGCTATAGAGTGTACTTTTCTTATGCCATCTAATATTGGATGAGTATGACACATCTCATTCACATGGGTTGTAGAGTGCACCATGTTTCTATTCTCCACAATAATCTCATGAAAGATTCATGGCATTATAATTACTTTCAATGTATTTTTACTAGTGTTCATGTGATGTGCATGATTATAATTTCTCCTAATAAAAATGACCATAATCATCCTAAACCTAAAATGACCATGACATTCAAGTTAAATAATGTAGAACTTTCCAAGTATCTCATCTCTTTCATTATTGGTACTCAATAGTTTATAGAAATTCTTCTAACACTCATCAATTCATATCAATAAATGATGTTTAAAAAAAATGCTCATGCAAGGACAATCTATTCCAATTAAAATATCAAATTTGACATAAGCAAACCCCTTACATATTTCTCTCATATTTTATAGAAAGAATACTAACCCTAATTCTTATTAGGAAAGAAATACACAAACATATTTTTACAAATTATTAAATATCACAATAATATTAATAATATTAATAAGTGTAACTATAAATATATATGATAATTTCTACATAACAATTAGCTAATCCACAAATGCTCTTACTCCCCCAAATGATATAATGATGCATACAATTATCTAATTGAAAACTTTTAATATTATTTTTTATTTTTTTTTATTATTTATGACATTAACAATCACCTTTATCATAAAATAAGTTAAATCATTCTTTTGGTTAATGAAAAAAAAGTCATTAAAAAAATTAGTACTATTTTTTGAAAATTGTTAATACCCACATAGCCAAAATAAAAATCTGGTTGAAAAGGAGTGCTATACGGATTTAATTTTTTTTTTATTCAAAACAAATATTAATAAATACTAAAATAAAAATCTGGTTGAAAAGGAGTGCTATACGGATTTGATTTTTTTTTTATTCAAAACAAATATTAATAAATACTATTGCTACGTACATTTTTGTTTGGGTAAGCTTAGTTCAACGGCCTCCATAAACTATGTTTGTGGTTTGGGTAGAAGCTTAGTTCAACGGCCTTCGAAAGGCTCCATCTATCCTCATTGGAAGAAAATATTTCCAACGTTTTCCAAAACGAACGTCCTCTATTTTGTCCAATTTCTTCATTTTCTTCTCTTCCTTTCATGGATGACTGTTCCCAAATAAGTACGCCTCTGACAAATCAATTGCATACACTTGAAATGACATGCAGATGAGATGCAGAAATTAAATTACAATTTCAGCATTCTAGTGAATGTTAAAAGGAAATAATATATTAAGTAAATTTATAATGAAGATTTAAAATTCTAAAAAATAGAAAAGATATATTTCTTTAAAATTTTGAAAAATAGAAAAGACATATTACTTGATATATATAGGAGTTAAGGTTTGGCAGAGGTTATAGTGGGTGGTACCTTTTTGTAGGCCTATTGTGAGGTTTTGAGAGGGAGGACAATATAGAGGATGGTTTTAATGCACAAAAAAATAAAGACATTTAGTTTCGAGGTTTTTGAAGAAGTAATTACTGAATCTATGAAGCACCCTTTATACTCTGAGTTTTTGTTTCCTAAGATGGATGATGGAAAGAATTGGGTTTCATAGGTGGGAAGTTGGAATTAAAACATTGTTAAGAAGAGGCATGAGTGAAGGAGATGAAGGGAAAGAAGAGGCAAAAGGTGGTGAAGAGTTGGGGGAGTGGATTTTCATTGGTGGTTGGCGAAGATGTGGGTGTAAAAAAAATACTTGATTTGGCAGGAAAGTCTCTGGTAGGGAAATTCAAGGGTTGGAGGGTGACGTTGGAACAACTCGGCAATTGGATTCAAGAGGCTTAGGGTCTCATTCTTGGTTATTATCCCTCATTTCATGTTATCTTTCGTGGTTGGTTGGGGTTCTTATTCGTTTCTAAGGAAGAAACTATGTTCATTCTTAAAAGAGAATGGTTCATGGATAGTTTTTCCCTCTCCATGAAGTGACTACAACCTTTATTTGATGCTAAAGATGAGTTTATAAAACTCTAGTCTAAGTGAAGTTTCCTTCCTTACCCATGCAGCTATGGAAAATACAAGCCCTTATAGTTATTGGTGATTTGTTTGGTAAGACACTTCTAATTGATGATACCTTTTTGACTAGTAATGTGAGTTCTATGGCGAGATTTTTAATTGAGATAGGTGTGAGTCTTAGTCTTTATAAGTCGTCGGATTTTGTAATGGGTGGTCAAAAATATTCATAGATTATTGATTATTAGAACATCCCATTTAGATGCAAATGGTTCCATTCCTATGGCCACGTGCACAATGACTATGACAAGGTTTTCTTCAAAAAGGTTTGGCTGAAAAATGAGATCTCAGCTGAAAATTGTGGTAGGGAGAGTAAACTTGCGGATCTGACACAAAGAGAAGATGTTGAGGAACATTGTTTGAAATTTCATGGCTTAATCAATATATTAAAGGGAAATGTTTAAAAATAGGGGGACAAGATGGAGCTCGACCTGTGGGTTGGGGACCTTTCCATACCTTCTTTTATGGGTTCACCATCAATGTTGAGACAAGATGAAGCATTGGCTCAGGAGTTAGTCTTGGATTGGTATGCTCTAGCCTTGGAAAAGAAGACATATTACAGGAAATATCTAGGAATTGAGGATCTCAATATTTTGGGTAAGTCTACTACACTACCCCTTAATCCGTTTGTGGAGTCCTTTGTTTTTTAAAAGATGTAGGGACTAGAAAAATGTATTGTGGAATCAAAAAAGATGGTTATATGTACTGGAAGGATGGTCTCTTTGTCGGATGATTTGAACTTTTCAGGAGGCGTTGTGAGTAGGGATATTACTGATGTCGAATCTTGTGATTTTGTTCATTCTATAGATAAGGAAAATCTTATAGGTGGCAATAATTTTTAAGGAAAATCTTATAGGTGGCAATAATTTTTGGGTCAACTGAGACACCTCTATGAGGGGGGGGGGGGGCATCTTCTATGTCCAAAGAGGGGGATGACCCCACCAGTTTTACTAGCTTTCGTAGGTCTAGGTTCAAATTTCTCAAAATACCTAGGACCTTTGCCTATAGGGAGGAAGTCAACTTCAAAAATAGCTCAAGAGAGAGAAATTAAAGAAGTGGATCAAGGTAAATATAGGATTATTATACGGGCCCTTAGAGTAGGATCGATCCCCTCCTCGGTGTCCTAATGAAATTAATTTTAGTTAATATGAAAGGCCTAGGGGGTAGGCCAAGAGATTGGCCCTCAAGAAAATGGTGTAGTTAGACAAACAAGATATAATTATAATACAAGAGACAATGGAGAGGGAGGCAAGTTAATTTTTTAACTCAAAAAATATTTGGGGGAATGAGACTTTCTTGCTTTAGATTTAGAAGGTTTTTCAATGGGTTTCATCACTGGTTGGAATCACAATGTGTACCTTATTAATTATTTCGGTGTTCATTTAGGGATTTTCACATAAGTATATAATAAAATCTTGGGCTTAACTATGACTTTACTTAATGTGTATGGACCTAAAGAGGGTAAACAATTTTTCTAGGAAAATTTGTTTTCTTTTGAGTCTATTAAAGCTGATAACCTCATTATTATGAGGCACTTAAATATTACTTTGAATATAAGGGAGCTATGGGGGTCTATTGCTAGAGTATATAGATTAGCCAGATTCTTCCATAACCTGTTTAATATGGCAAGTATTGTCGACATTGATCCTATTAAGCTCAAGTCAGCTTGGAGCAATAATAGATTAGGGGTACATTGTGTTTCGAAGAGGATTTATATGTTTCTAATTTATGGGGACCTTCTACATAAGGTGGAAAGTTATATATCTTTTCTAGGACCCAATAAATTCTTAAATAACTTTCCTATTGTTATGGAATTGGATAGAAATGATCTAAATCCAAGAGCTCCTTTCAAGTTTAATCTAGGATAGGCCACTGAGGAGGATTTAAAGATCTTGTGAAGGTAAATTGGTTGAGGCATGATCCTTCATAGGAGATCATTACTTGTGAAAAATATGTAAAGTCTTTGAAAAGAGTTAAGAAAAAGGTGGCTGACTTGGAGGAAAAAAAAACAGAGAAATGGATGGTAAGCTAAACAATGTGGAGAAGAATCTTGAATCACTTTTTTATTTAATCTAGGATGTCAACTCAATGATGATGATAAGGTCACTTGATTTTAAATAAAAATAAAAGAGGCAAAGTTACTATACGATAGGAAAAGGGAACATAGGATCAAGAGTAGGGAAACCTGGATTGAGTTGGGGATCAAAACACCAAATGTTTTCAAAAATTTTCCAATTAAAAAAAGAGTGTTAATACAATCTGGGAATTAATGAATAGAGAAGGGAAGAACCTCAACACATTTCAGGATCGAACTGAGTTAGGAGTGCAACGTTTTGAGGAGGTATTCAAAGAACGAGATAGAAAAGACATATATGATATTTTCAAGGTGGAATCATATTTCCCTAAACTAGTTGGAGAAGAGGAGAATGAGAGGATGTATATGGTAGTCAAAAGGGAGGAAATTGTTTATGTTCTTAACTCCTTTAAGAAATATATAAGTACATTCTAGAATGGTTGGACTGTGGAATTATATATTGGGTTTTTTGACCTTTTAGGTGAGGATATTTTTCTTCTGAGGAAATATGCCCAGTAATTTCAGTAGAGGATAATATTATTACATGAGTAGAATACCAGTAAGGGTATTTCCATCATCCATGATAGGGAAAAAGATGAAAAGACTGAAATTTCTGAGTCCAAAGAAAGACTTTGGGTCCAATGTAAGACTCACCGATCAAGATATCATAAAGGAACAAAAAATAAACAAAAATACATGAATTTATTACATATCAAGGGGTTACACGCCTCCCTATCAATGGATATAATCCATAAACATTGTTTAATAGAAAAAAAATTAAAAAACTTCATAAACCAATCATTACTTCTTGAAGTGCTCCAAAAATTCCATGGGTTATGATAGTGAGATATTTTTTACAACCTCAACTCAAAGATAGTCAAAATCCTAGAGCCATGATTCATGAAGATAAGTATAAGAAATACCTTATTGGCACTCTTTGATCTCCTAGGCTCCTTGTTTCATTTCAAGGTCATCCCCCGATAGTCTATCTTCTTCCTTGTTATTTATCCTATAAACATGAGAAACAATGATGTGATACAAGGAGGTTGCAATTATTTGATGTCTCAGTAGAGATATTGTAACATTAAATTTCTAAATTCATCATTGCCATTTATCCATTGTATCACAAGGATGGATTCCCATATAACATGAAGATGAGAGATTCCTTTTTCAATAGAAAGTAGGAGAAGTGAGAATTCTTATGGAGATTTGTTAAAGAAGCAAGAATTTCTATGAGAGTTCCTATATATTTTGATTCCACTTGTATTGCTCCCATACAAAAAGTAGATTTTCCTAATACTTTTGAGGGATTTAGGCCTATTTACCTATGCAACTACATTTACAAAATCATTTCCAAGGTCATTGCAGTTAGACTAAATACTATCCTCTCATAACTAATCTCTCCTAAACATTTTGGCTTCCTGGAAGGGTGCTAGATACATGAGGCTATAGGATCATCGCTGGAGGGAATGCACATTATCAAAACCTCACATATTCCAATAGAAATGATCAAGTTATATATTTCTAAGGTATATGATAGGGTCTCATGGTTGTATCTTCACTTAATCTTAATTCACATAGGGTTCTAACTTCCTTTGGTCAAGTGAATTATGGGATGTGTGACGATTTCCTCCTTTATACTATTGATTAATGGATCAACATCAAACTTATTTAATTATTAAAAGGAGATTAGACAGGGATTCCCACTCTCACCCTACCTCTTTCTTTTGGTATCAGAGGGATTAAGTAGAGCCATTAGTGAATCTAGGAGAATCAAAAGTGTGAGAATATGATCTGAAGCTATCACAGACTCATTGTTCATAGATGATGTTATGCTATTCTATTTTGGATTAGAAAGGGAGGCACGATATTTCAAGAACATTTTATACATTAACAACAAGGCTACATACATGAAAATAAATGAGAATGATTCTACAATTCATACAGTTGGTTTGAAGGGTATCCAAGATTTGGGTATTGGAGAGTGTTTTTGTTTTCAACTCTTAGAAATGTAAGAAGGGGATAAAAATATGGGATTTACTCTTAATTGGCATTGACTATTGTCTAAAATTGAAAAAAAAAATCTTGTTTTGGTGCAATAGGTGGTTGTCTAGGGGATGTAGATTGGTGTTGATAAAGTTAGTAATAGAAGATATTCTAGTAAACTAACACACCCTAGCTCATATGTCTAAAGGTATGCTTCAAAAGATAAGAAATATTTGTTTTAGTTTTATGTAGCAAGCGAGCAATGAGTACAAAAGGAGTCATCTCGTTAGAGGATTGCATCTCCAAAATACATGGGGGGTTGGAGGTTGAAGAACATACATTTATTTGGTAAATCTCTAGAATACAAATCATTATGGAATGCCATGACAAAGGAAATCCTATGTAAAAGGATTCTTATACAGAAATAGGGTTTCTCCAAGAACTCTCTTGGAATGGATTAGGAATGAAAGGAAGAGTATAGTGAATGTATCCAACCAATGGAAGGAAATGATACTATCCTTCACAATCATAGGTTATTATTTGAAATCACAAGTGGGATATGGGTCACAAGTAATATTAGGGGTAGATGCAATTATGGGGTGAGGTAGGGACATATTTCTCCCTAATGAAATGATACAACACCTATAGTTAAATTGTATACGTACACTTAATTTGGTTGACAACCCAGATGACACATGGTAGTGTGAAAGTCCAATACAAAGATAGGTCCATGAAGCAAATATCCAATGTGTGGCATGTTATAGGATTGTAATGGAACTTATTTTCGATGAACTAAATAGTTGATGCAAAGGTTGATAAAATATTCTTTAAAATAGGTATTAGATTGGTATGAGGTGTTATGGTTTTGACAAAAGGTGTTTAGATTGGAACTTTGTACAATTTGGATGTGACTACTCAAGTCATGGGTAATGTAAATACAACGTCCATGGAAAAGGCCCAAATCAATATTGACAACATTGAATATATCAAGCATAATGTTGTGGAATCATTGGATGACATATCTTGGTGAAAAGAACCCAAGAGAATTGTGCACTAAGAATAGTATCCATGGAATTGATGACATAAATAACTCTTTTGATATTTTTGAGGTATGTGTACTCGAAAAGAAGAATATGATTTAGTTTTCCTTGAGTAATAGAAAATATTAAGAGGTTCTTGAGTTTGTGCATTATGATAGTTTTGGGCCTATGGATGCAATATAAATTGAAGGGCCTCATTGTTTTATCACTTTTATTGATGACTTCTCACAAAATTCACGAGTTTAATTCACGAGCAAGAGAAGTGATGTGCTTTGAATTTTTAATATCTTTGTTTTGTTGGTTCAACGGCCTCCATAAACTATTTTTGTGGTTTGGGTAGAAGCTTAGTGTAGAGAATCTCTCTATTTCACATATCAAGCATTTTGGGTGTGAGGCTTACATGTATGTACCTAAGATAAACAAAGAAAAGTTTGGATACAAAACAATCAACTGCATCTTTATTGGACATTTAGGAGGAGTGAAGGGTTACATGTTCTGTATTCCATCTAAGCATCGAGATTCCCACAATTAGAATGTGATATTCAAGGAGGAGAAATGGTGTGAAGATCATCATGAAGAATTTTTACTGGTAGAAAAGGTACAACATCTAGTGGTTCCAAA
Source organism: Picea sitchensis (assembly GCA_010110895.2). Lineage (NCBI taxonomy): Eukaryota > Viridiplantae > Streptophyta > Pinopsida > Pinales > Pinaceae > Picea > Picea sitchensis. The sequence continues at coordinate 12,955 of SNQJ01S0095013.1, forward strand.
ATTCCAATGTGGAGCCAAAGATCAAGTTGAATGTTAGAGGGACCAAAAGTAGAAATTCAATAATAAGGAACTCAAAATCACCATGAATAAAATATACCATTAAGACTTGGTGAAAATGTGCATCTTGAACATGATCAATGTGAGTCGTGACCAAGGGCATATTTTGAGAAGAATTGTGGACAAAAAAACATGGATAGGTATGGCTATGATCCCATTCATTTTAATTTTTTTTCATTCTCTTTGATGGGTGATGAGATAAGAAATGTCAAATAGGATCTTAGTGGTGATGAGTCTCTTCACAATAAGCAAGCAATGGAGGAAGAAATGAAATCCTTGAAACAAAACCAAACTTGACCTTTATAAGAGTTGCTTGAAGGAAGGAAGGAAATTGGATGTAAATGGGTGTTCAAGGAGAAGTATAATGCAAATAGTTCTGTAGAGTGCTATAAGGCTCATTTGGTAGTAAATGGGTATCCTCAAGTAGAGGGCATTGATTATTATGACACCTTCTCTTAAGTGGCCAAGATCACCTCTATTGGGTTGTTGTTGGCATTAGAGTTTCTTATGATTTGGAAGTGCATAAAATGGTTGTGAAGACAATGTTTCTCCATGGTAAGCTCAAAGAAAAAAAAATCATTCAAAACAACTAGAATGATTTGGGGTAAAAGGGAGAGAAGACATGGTGTGTTGGTTGAAGAGATCATTGTATGGATTGAAACTGTCCCCATGACAATGCTACCAATAGTTTGATAAATATATTGTGGGACAAGGGTCCATAAGGAGTGAAGCAAGCATTGTGTTTACTTCGAGAAAGAAACCGTAATAATTTCATTATTATGGTATTATATGTTGATGATATTATTTTGATGTAACGACCTACGTCGTTACGACAACCATTCTAGTGACATGTGCAAAAAAAATTTTGAAGTGTGTGTGTGCGTATATACAAGGAAACAACCAGGATGAACATCAGAATATGACCAAGATGCACGATACGTAACCACATCCATAAATGAAGATCACACGACGAGTAAAACCGACTGCCCAATACGACTGAACTCCCGCCCGTCCTACCCTGCAAGGTTAGGACCTCCAAGACACATAATCAACGCTCAAGCCCGGTTTCCCATCGTCTTTAACCATTAAAGGTCTCAGGGCTGACGACTGTTCTGATGAACATGGAGGTGTCTACATCCCACCCGACACAACC
>SNQJ01S0095013.1:17435-28940 GCA_010110895.2 Picea sitchensis
GCGAGCAAGTGTCCTCAAAGAATAAGTTTGGTATGTGCACCAGAGCGGGATGTTACATTTGATTAGTGAGAGTTAGTCAAGGAGACTAAATAGAAATTGTCACATAATTTTGGCAAGAAGGACTTAGGTGAGTTGCATTATATTGATTGGGAAAGGAGGTGAAGAGAAACTATCAAAATATGAAACTGTATATCAACCAAAGTAAGTATGTGGAATACATACTTGAGCTCTTTGGGATGGATAAATTTAATTCGACTTGCACTCCATCTCAAGTGGGAGTGTGTTTGTCGACTACATGTGTCCTAAGAGAAAACAAGAAGAAGAAGGGATGACAAAAGTGCCATATGATTGGGAGGTGTGTAGCCTTATGTATGTAATGGTGTGCACAAGACCCAATATTACACATGCAATGTGAGTTTTAAGTAGGTATATGGAAAATACGAGAAATCATTGAATAAATATAAAGAAATTTTTATGTACCTACAAAGCACTAGTAACTACAACTTTTCTATCAGGGAAATGGAACAAAGAAAAGATGGAACAAAAAAGATGTAAATGCATGGGTTTATTGACATTTACTAGGAAAGGGATGTGAATAATGCAAAGTCCACTAGTGCGTACATATATTTACAATGTTTGAAGAAACTATGAGTTGGTGGAGTAAGAAGCAACAAGTGGTTGCACATTCTAAGTCTGAAACAAAGTGCATTGCAACTTTAAAGGTTTCCAAATTTGTTTCGTTTGAGTAGTTATGAAAAAAATATTAAACTTGAACATGAACCCATACCTTTATTTATTGGGACATTCATAATGCAATTGCTTGGTTGGAAAGAAACTTTTAAAAGAAGCCAAACCTTAAAACTATGTGTGCACTATTCTTAAGAGAACTTGAAAATTGAAGTAGATGCCATATTAATCAATGAATATTGAATTATTAATTGTGGGTAAATGTTGGAAGACTCTTCTAAAAATTCAATGAGTTATTATATATATATATTAAAAACTCAATGGATTGTCATCTTTACATGTATATTAAAAATTCAGGAAATTTTACTACAATACAATACATTGAACCACATTTCTTGTTGATGTTAGCATAAGTCTATACCATTTTAACATATTGTATATCATCATTGAATACATTGACTATCTTCTGTACATTGGATGTAAAGGTAACCAATATCCCATTCTCCATTACTATAACAACTGGCCTGATTTATCCAACTAGTGGAAGACAATGAAACTAAACTTTACAATCATAGGTTCTTATTTGGCATCACAAGTGGGAGATGGATCACAAGTAAGAGTGGGGGTATATGCAATTATTGGGTGTGGTAGAGACATATTCCTCCCTAATGAAATCATATAACACCAATAGGTAATTGGAATATGTACATTTAATTTGATTGACATCCCAGATGACACATGGTAGTGTAAAAGTCCAATATAAATATAAATCCATGAAGAAAATAATTCATATGTGGCATGTTCTAGGATTGGAATGGAACTTACTTTCGGTGAGACAAATGGTTGATGCAAAAGTTGATATTATCTTCTTTAAAATAGGTAGTAGATTAGTTTGAGGCATTATGGTTTTGACCAAAGGTATTTAAAGGTGTTTAGATTGGAACTTTGTACAAGTTGAATGTGATTACTCAAGTCATGGGTAATGGTAATACAAGGTCCATGGAAAAGGTAAAATCAATGACAACATTGAGATATCAAGCATAATGTTGTGGCACCATTGGATGAGAGATCTTGGTGAAAAGAACCTACGAGAATTGTGCACTAAGAATATTATACATGTAATTGATGATATAATAACTCTTTTGAATTTTTTTTTGGGCATATGTACTGAGAAAGAAGAAAACCATTTAGTTTTCCTTGAGTAACAACAAATCTAAAGAGGTTCTTGAGTTGGTTCATTCTCATATTTGCGGTCCTATGGATGCAATAACCATTGAAGGGCCTCATTGTTTTATCACTTTTATTGATGACTTCTCACAAAATTCAAGAGTTTAATTCATTAGGAAGAAAAATGATGTGCTTGGAATTCTTAAGATCTTTGTTTGCTTGGTTGAAAGGTAATGTGGGAAGAAGGTAAAGGATGTGAGAAGAGAAAATGATGATTAGTATTTTGTTAATGATTTAGAGGTATTTTGAAATTTTTTGGGTTTTGCAAGGAAGATGACCACTCCAATAAGAGGTTGAATCGCACCTTGATGGAGAAAGCACAAAGCATGAAAGTGGTTATTGGTTTCAGAAAAATATTTTGTGCTAAAGAGGTTGCTAGAGAAAATTATTTAACCAATAGATTACCTTTTGGGTCATCAGACACAACAAGAGGCTTTGAGTGGATAGAATCCCTCTATTTCACATCTCAAGAATTTTGGGTGAGAGACAAGAGGCTTTGAGTGGAAAGAATCCCTCTATTTCACATATCAATAATTTTGGGTGAGAGGCTTAAGTGCATGTACCTAAGCTAAACAAGGAAAAGTATGACTAAGTCAATTGTATATTTATTGGATATTTAGGTGGAGTGAACGGATACAAGTTGTGGATTCCATTTAAGAATAGAGATACCCACAATTGGAATGTGATCATCAAGGAGGAGAAATATTGTGAAGATCATCATGAAGAATTTGTATTGCTAAAAAAAGGTCAAAAATGTAGTGGTTCCATATTTCCAATGTGAAGCCAAACATCAAGTTGAATGATTGTGAGGGACAAACCAAATGTAGTAATTCCATAAGAAGGAATTCAAAATAAGCATGAATAAAATATACCACTAATACTTAGTGAAAATGTGCATCTTGAACATGATCAATGTGAGTTGTGACGAAGGGAAGATTTTGAGAAGAATCATGGACAAAAAAACATGGATAGGTATGGCTATGAGCCTATTCATTTTAATTGTTTTTCGTTATCTTCCACGGGTGATGAGATAAGAAATCTCAAAGAGGATCTTAATGGTGATAAGTCTCCTCACTAGAAGCAAGCAATGGAGGAAGAAATGAAAGCCTTGAAACGAAACCAAACTTGACCTTTACAATAGTTGCTTGAAGGAAGGAAGACAATTGGATGTAAATGAGTGTTTAAGGAGAAGTATAATGTAAATGTCTATGTAGAGTGGTATAAAACTAATTTTGTAGTAAATGGGTACTCTCAAGTAGAGGGTGTTGATTATGAGGAGACATTCTCTCTAGTGGTCAAGATGACCTCTATTAGGTTGTTATTGGCATTATAGTTGCTTATAATGTGGAGCTTGAGATAATGGTCATGAAGACAATGTTTCTCCATGGTAATCTCAAAGAAAAAAAATCATGAAACAACTAGAATAATTTGGGGTAAAAAAGAAGATATAGTGTGTTGGTTGAAGAGATAATTGTATGAATTGATAACAATGTTACCAATAGTTTGATAAACACATTGTGGGACAAGGTCCATAATGAATGAAGTAGCCATTATATATTTACTTCATGTAGGAAGCAAACCAATAATTTCATTATATGTTGAGGATATTATTTTGATTAGTGAGTGTAACCAACTAGTCAAGGATACTAAATCCAAATTGTCACGTGTGTAACCAATTGTAACATCATATCATATATCATCATCCATTGAATACATTGACTATATTCTGTACATTCCATTCTCCATTACTACAGTAGCTGACTATGAAGTTACATTACAGAACATGCATGCTGAGGATGGCAATTCTGGATGACATATTTGGTCTTAGCGCCTCCATCGGTCTTATTGCCATCGCCGTCGCCTTTCTGTACATCTCCCTTTTCTAATTTCCATCGTCGTCGCCTTTCTGTACATTAATAATAATATATTAATGTATCATATATTATTATTTAATGTTTTGTTGTTAAATGTGTATTTTAAAATAAATTTATTTAGTATAAAGTAGAGTAAGTATTGAAAATTTGTGCAATCATTTATTTTTAAATATTAAAATGATATTCTCTAACATTAATATACTATTTTATTTTTTTAGTAATTTATTATTAAGTTTAAATGTACATTTTAAAATAATTTTGTTTAAATATATATAATAAAATAAATATTGAAAAATTACACACTAAATTATCTTTAATTTATGTAATTTATGTAGCTAGTATAGTCATTATCCTACTTTAAATTGATGATATTGTTCTTATGATTAAGAATGGTTATGACTTAGGTAATCAACTAATAATCCTCAAAGACTTCTGGTCTAACATGGGCATCACTTTGAACACTGACAAAACAAAGATTATGATAATTAAATAAAAAAGGATCACCTAAGATACTTTTGTATATGAAAGCAATAGCTTGGAGGAATTGACTTCATACAAATATCTTGGAATTGATATTCACCACAAGCTTAATTGGAACTACAACATTGAGAAAATGGAAAATGGCGGGTGGAAAGCTTATTATGGGCTTCAAAACAATTGTAAATCAAAATACCTTTGAATTTGAGAAATTAAAAAAAAAAAACACCTATTTCACACTCTCTTCATGGAGATTATCTTATATAGATGTGAAATTTCGGGTTGTAGTATCTCTAGAGAATATTGGTCAAAGATAGAATAGATCCAAAAGAATCTTATAACTTATACACCCTATCTTATCCTCGTAGTAGAAGCAACAATTCAAGTGGAGATGGCATAAAAATGTCAAATCTTGCATAAATCATTAGGGAATACAATAAGAAACCATCATGAATACAAATATTATCAATTCCCAAAACAATGTGGGATGAAAGAATCTACCATCTATGTGACACTAAGAGAGTAGAAGATAAAAACACTTCCTCTTAGATTTCCATGCCTATACCCAAATTAGATCTCAATTTAAAAATATTTTTCACTATACAAACCTTCCTAATCTTCTCATTTATCAAATACAATTTTTGAATATATAAATACAATTTTAAAGAAATAGAAGTAGTCTCCTACCTTTTTAAATTATGATACACCAAGTCTAGTCTCAACTTAATATTTTTTTTTCTAATATTAAATATATCTTATTCTATTATTTAATATTTTATTTTTAAATTTAAATATATATTTTAAAATAATTATATAAAATTTAAATATATATATTTAAAATAATTTTATTTAAATTCATAAAATAAATAAATATAAAAATATAATAATGAAATAAATATAAAAATATAATAATCCATTTTTAAATATTATAATTATATTCTTATAATATATTTTAATATTTTGTTATTAAATATAAGTGTAAATTTTAAAATAAACTTATATAAATCTATAAATTTGAGTGAAAATTGATACTATGCAAATTAATGGGAATGCAAATTGCGAGATTTATTAATAATATATTTAATCATCATCAATAATATATTTATATGTAATAATAATTTGAATTTTAGGATTTGAAATTTCATTAATGTTTTTTTTGAATTTTAGGATTTGAAATTTCATTAATGTTTTTAAACATAATTAAAGTTTTAATAAAAATAAAATTTCAAAAAATATTAATGAAAATAAAACAATTTTTAATTATAAATATTAATAAAATTAATTATATATATATATATATATATATATATATATATATATATATATATATATATATATATATATATATATATATATATATATATATATATATATATATATATATATATATATATATATATATATATATATATAAGAGGTATATACATTTTATCTTCACATATTATATATATTTTATTTTTATGGATTTGAATTTATGATTTTAAATAGGAAACATAATTATTAGGTTCACTCAAGTTGTATTTCAATGTATAAAAAAAAAATTCAATACATGAAAAATGTAAGAAGATTGTCCAATCAAAAAAGCCTCAAATATTCCCTTAAATGATACTTAATATTTCTTTTTAAACTGAAATTATATTTACATAATTAAATAGGTTATTATGTTGAAAAAAATATTATTTTATTTTATTGTAATTATATTGAAAATAATTAATAACAATTTAATTTTTTTAATTTAAATTCATTGTGTAAAATTTTTACAATTATGTTGAAAATAATTAAGAAAAGTTCAATTTTTTGGATTTAATTTATAATGTGTAATTATGTATATGATTTTTTCACTTAAAAATATTGTATTATTATGGGAGTGATTTTTTTTAAAATAATTAAGAAAAGTTCAATTTTTTGGATTTAATTTATAATGTGTAATTATGTATATGATTTTTTCACTTAAAAATATTGTATTATTATGGGAGTGATTTTTTTAAAATAATTAAGAAAAGTTCAATTTTTTAGATTTAATTTATAATGTGTAATTATGTATTATGATTTTTTCACTTAAAAATATTTGATTATTATGGGAGTGACTTTTTTATATAGTTGAAAAATATGTTCAAAGTATAATAGACACAAATATATTTATTAAAAGAAAATAAATAGAATTAAAATATGGAAATTAACCAAATCTTTTTTTTATATTAAGAACAAAGTTCAATATTCACATGCCTCTTCAAGCTGAACTTCAAACATTTAATAAAGTTCACTCAAGAGACACAACACTAATTAATGATGCCTTAAACACTAATTAGTGGAACTTATTTAATGAGACTACTTACATTTATTGATATCACACTTTACTACCTTGTGGGTTTTATTTAATAGAAGAGACTCCAATATAGTAAGTAACAACCTAGTATTTAACTAGGGGAGTTAGGGTGGGACCTAATATTCCCTTCCCTTTACAAACATTATCCTCAAGACTAGAGATGAGGAAATTGGTAGAGAATCTATGTTGGTTCCCATGTGCCATATTTGAGCTATTTATCCTTCCATTGGATCAAAACTTCCTAGATACTATGTTGGCGACAATGACATTCAAGTTTGTCCAAAATGGCCTCAAGTTGCAAACAAATGAAACCCTCCTAATCTTGTTCAAGAAGAAAGTTTTGAACTTTATAGTTGAACATGACCACTTAAATATTCAAGTAGAACAGATGAAAAATAAGGTGAATCTTAGAATGGTTAGGCAAGGCCAGTTTGCAAGCCATTAGGACTATACTTTTGAGTATATTATAGGGTCCATATAACTTAGGGGGGGAATTCTAGTGGCTCTTCTCCTTGAGAAATGTCTGCTAATGGGGTTGGATACACAAGAACACTAGATCCCCGTCTTCAAAGTGGAATTCAAAAAAATGTTGATTAACCTATTGCTTCATGCACTAATGGGCCAACACCAAATTATCCTTGAGGGTACAAAGAATATCAACACAAGAGGCTAGGGTTTGGTCCACCTCCTAAACCTTAGAAAACTTTGGTAAGTATGATATCACTCACAAGTACTATTGTCCATATACTACCTCAAAAGGGGTCATTTTAGTATAACTGTGATAAGTGGTATAATACAACAATTCTATAACCAACGAACCCATTATGGATTTCAATTTGAGGGGAAAGAAGTAAATATTATTCCCAATACTTGTCAACTACTTCTATCTATCCATTTTTTTAGGGGTGATATGTTTTATTAAGATTTCATTGGGTACCTTGAAGTCAAAATAACTCTTTCCATAACTTGTTAGTGAAGGTGGGATCATGATCCATCACAATTAATTTAGGCATTCCATGGAATTTTAAAATATTGTCCATGTATTAGTGCCATTGTGGAGGCCTTGAATAGGTGTTGTAAGGCACATAATTGAGCATATTTAGAAAGGTGATCAACACTAACTCGATCACTATTTTTTTTTCAAACTTTGGTAACCCCACAATGAAATCCATATAAATGTAAATCTAGATGGTGGTTGGAATGGGTAATGATTGTAATGTGAATAGTGGATTTATTGTTCCCCCTTGCGCCATCGTCAATTTTCACATTTGGCTACAATGATGCATATGTCCTTCTTAATGTATTCCCAAAAGAATGAAATATTAATACATTCATATGTTTTTTGAAACCCAAAAATAATCCACTATGGTAGAGGAGTGTAATTCAGATAACACTCTAGATTTAAAGGTTGAATCATGAATCAAAGAAATATACACCCTTTATAGTGGAGATTGTCATTCAACCAAGTGTAACCTAGATGTGCATGTGGGTCACCATGTAGTAGATGGTTCATTTGAAATATCTTGGCATCCACTAAACTTTCTCCATGTACGACCTATAACCAATCTAGCATTTGGAGAGATAAGAAAAATAGGGAACCTTCATTTTCATACTTCCTAGATAGAGTATCAACCATCGTATTATCCTTACCATTTTAGATAATCTCATAGTCGTATCCCAACATTTTAGTGACCCACTTTTGTTACTTGGGGAAGGGTAGCCTATGGTCCAATCAATTTTTGAAACTGCAATGGTATATTTTAATCTAGAAATGATGCCCCACCAAGTAAGGAAACCACATATTGACTATATGAAGAGTAACTAGCATTTCCTTCTCATGTGTGGGTTTTCCAAATTTTATATCACATAATTCCTATTGGTGGAGGCCAACGAGTGTCCCTCCTGCATTAACATCTCCCCAATACCTTTGTAGGAGGCATCACATTCGACCAAAAAAGTATTATTGAAGTTGGGTAAGATGAGTATTGGGGAAATACACATAGTAGCTTGAAAATATTCAAAAGGATATTCAACCTTCTCATTCCAACTAAAGGCATTATTTTTTAGAAAGGTGGTGAGGGAAGATGAAATTTTACCATAGTTTTGTACAAAATTCATGAAGCAAATTGTGAGGCCAAGAAATCCAAACAAAATTTTAAGGGTCTTGGCGTGAGGCCAATCTCTTATCACCTGAATTTTCTTAGGATCAACATCCATACCCTCCCCACTAATAATTTGTCCTAAATATTCCACTTATGAGAAACCAAAATCACATTTAGAACATTTGAGGAATAGTTGGTGATTATGGAGGAGTTGTAAGACGTGATCCACATGGACCACTTTTTCCACCAACTTTTGTTGTAGACCAAGATGTCGTTAAAGAAGACTAGGACAAAATGGCTTAGAAGGGGTATAAATATTTTGTTCACGAGGCTCTGAAAAGTGGAAGGTGCATTGCAAAGGCCAAAAGGGATTGTCAGAAACTCATAATGACCTTTACAAGTCTATAAAGAAGTATTTTGAATATCTACTTCCTTCATGAAAATGTGGTGAAAACTCGAGTGAAGATAAAGTTTTTTGAAGAACCAAGTGTCATGTAGCTCATCTAGGGGGTTGTTTTTAACTAGAATGGGAAATTTATCTTTGCAAATCAAGTTTTTAAGAGAAGGAAATATATAACACTTGCAACAAATGCCTTATTTTTTAAGGATCATGACAACTAGAGAAGAGTAGGAGGTGGTACTAGGATGGATGACACCTACTACCAACAACTCCTAGACAATATTTTCAATTTCATTCTTTTGGGAAAAAGGATAATTATACGAGTGCACGTTAGATTGTAGGCTACCAAGAAGTAGTCGGATACTATGATCCTATTCACAACATGAGGGTAGTAGTCCTTGGGGAAGTTTAAATACCTCTTGGTGTTTGTCCAAAACTAGTTGTGATTCTAGATGAATTGGTTGAGAAGCATCCTCAAAGGATTGAATGGCATGGAATTTTTCAATAATGCCAAAATTACCCTTTTTAAGGATCTTTTCCATCTGGTGAGACCTAAATGTGTCTATAAATATTACTTTGAGGCTTTTGAGCATGTAAAAATGTGTGACAATCCTCCTCGTTACGACGACAAACCTATTATAACAATTGCAAAGTTTTTTTTTTTGTTTTTAAAAGTGTGTGCGCGCGTGTACAAGGGAAACAAACACGTTTGACTCTGCATCGCTGCCCAACGCCTAACAAGATGCAACAACGATGAACACAACAAGATGAACATAAGACGCACAACAAGTATCTACATGCATTTAATGACGATCCATCGACTACAAGTAAGACTGACTACCCATCCATCCTACCCTGCAATGGTTAGGACCTCCAAGTCACATAAGTAACGCTCAAGCCTAGGTTCCCATCGATTTTAACCATTTAAGGTCTCAGGGCTGGCGACTGTTCTAAGGAACATGGAGGTATCTACATCCCGCCCGACACAAGCAGACCACACGACAAAGGATTGCAACCAAGTACAACAAGAATTAAACAAGGGACTACATTCTATATGAGTCTTAAGGTCATTCCATTTCACAACTTTAGATCACAATTCGTCATCAAGGTACCCTCTAAAACAACATTCAAGGGACCTTATTGTACAAGTCTGAACTTCGACGGGTTTAACATTTAACAAGATAATTAGTCATTAGTCATAATCATAAATATAATGAATAGTTATAATTGTCATATAATGCCATAATTAACATTTAATCTTTAATGATGGATCAATAATTAACGAAATACCCTGAAATCATCTGACGCAATCATGGTAAAATTTACATTAACATTCGTTCAATGATCTAAACTTATAATTCGATAGACAATGGTTATGAACCAATAATTTTCTCCTCAACACAATGATCATAACTCCATAATTAACGCAACTTTCAAAATCTTTCATCGTAAGCACATAAGTAACATTAACATTAACTAAATGATCTAAATGTATAAATCGATAAAGTAACATTAACATTAACATCTAAATGTACAAATGATCTAAATGTATAATGATCTAAATGCATAAATGTATAAAGTAACATTAACATTAACAATAACTAAATGATATAATTGTTATAAATGGAAAAATTCAATTTTTAACAACAGAAAACAAATACAGCTTTATATAACCACAATTCCCAATGCATAAATGTATAAAGTAACATTAACATTAACAATAACTAAATGATCTAAATGATATAGTTGTTAGAAATGGAAAAGTTCAATTTTTAACAACAGAAAACAAATACAGCTTTATATAACCACCATTCCCCTTCTAAACTTGTTCTTAAATCAATGAGAACCAATATTATTTTAACTCTAAATTACTCCACTACACCTTCTTAGGGTAATAAACCGTACTTATTAAAAGCTACCATTAAAATAACCACTCTGATTTAGGTTATCCAGGTGGATATCGGTGGCCAACCACCTTTTCCAAATGGCTCAAAACGGCTTTCTGGCAATTTTGGCAATTTACTATTTTTAGCAGGTTTTAACTTCCGGGGCCATTTTGAGGGCCTAAATGAAGGTTTTTTGAGATAGAGGTTATAAATGATATCCAAATGCATTATTGAGCCCCCAAAATGAATCTCCTCGACGATACCTTTCCAACGAGCTATCACAAGCCTAAAACGGAGATCGTATGCAAAAGTTACAACCCCGAGAAGTTGATGCACCAGCTTACCCAAACGGGGCCCACATGACTTTTGGCGCTTCATCTCCTAGGGTTAGGTTTTTGGATGTCTAGGACTTTTGGCATTCTCGTTTATTGTAAAAGGGCCTTCAGAGCCTCATTGTAACCATCTTCTTGTGAATGCGAGTAGCCGTCACATCTCTTCTCAGAGATAAGTTGCCACCATTCTAGCG
>SNQJ01S0095014.1:6516-38529 GCA_010110895.2 Picea sitchensis
TTTCATATGTGTGCAAGATGCCAATCTAAAATTTGATTAGCTAGAGTATCTGTAATTTGGTTTAATCTCCTAGGAACATGAAAATATGTAATATAATCAAAGTTTCATTCTAAGAGACGTACCCTAAGGAATTGTCGGTGTAAGGTTGGATCATGAACTTGGTATACTCTGTTTAACTGAGACACAACCAGTTGAGCGTCCAGATAGACCTGGTGATGAGAGATACCCAATGACAAGGCATCACGAAGCAACTCAATAACTGCACTATACTCGGTGGCATTATTTGTGGTGTCACCTAAGCATATACCTCCGGAAGATAAAAGCTGGCCCTGAGGTGTAAATATTACCCAAGATGCGGAGGCAAGCCTCCGAGTGTGCTGACTAGCACCATCTGCATACCCAACGAACACCTCAGAATCACTTGAAATATGCCATATTGATGAAAGATAACATCAATGACACGTCCATAACATTTAAAAGAAACTAAAAAGTAATAGTACAACGACTATACATATGTTACAAAAAGTTACCCACAGTGACCTGCCTATGAGTAATACTTCTTGAGGTAGAGCCCATTTCTAGGCTCCGCCAAAGCATTCCCTTCAAAATCAACCAGACGATAAACACCCTTTTTTAACACCTCTTTTATGATGAAAGGTCCAAACCACTTGGGTTTGAATTTTTCTGCCCCCAGGGGGTCCTTATCATGGTCATAGACCAGGACAAGGTCACCTTCAGAGAAAATCCGAGGACGAACGAACCTATCATACTGACACTTGACCTTATGTTTGTGAGCCTCATTGGCCAGGGCCGCATCACAACACTGCTCAAGGTATAATAACCGTTCTTCAAGTGGAGAAGTCTCTGGCAATAATTGTACTGCCAATTTTAGAGATGGGATCTGACATTCGATGGGAAAGACTGCCTCCAGCCCGTAAACGAGTTGAAAAGGTGAAAAACTAGTTGCAGTCTTAACAGATGTTCGGTAAGCCCATAATGTCGAGTATAACATCAAATGCCAATTTGACTTGGCTGAGTTGGTAGTTCACTGTAGCATAGTCTTAAGAATTTTGTTTACAACTTCCACCTACCCATTGGCTTGGGGGTAGTAGGGTGATGAATGCTATTGCCATAACCCAAGCTTTGATGTTAATTCGGTCATCATTTGGTTCTGCAAGTGACTGCCATGGTCAATAACAATCTCTCTCAGGATGTCGAACCTTGCTATGATCTGGTTGAATAAAAAGAGAGTTGCAGTCTCTCCATCATCTTTAAATGTTGGCATAGGTTCGACCCACTTAGTGAAGTAGTCTACAGCTACGATGATATAGTGGTGCCCCCTAGTTGAAGGGGGCTTGCAAGTAGTGTAATCAATCCCCCACTTGGTGAAGGGACCAATTGTGATGACAGGAAAAATGGGAGAGGGATGTGCCCTCATCTTCCAAGAGAAGATTTGGCACAGATGGCACTTCATGACCGATTCTATACAATCTTTGATAAGTGTCAGCTAGAAGTAACCTGCTCGTAGAATCTTTTGGGTTGTTTCCAACCCAGACAAATGACTTCCACAAGCTCGGGTATGGAAATCGTTAAGCACGATAACTGCCTCATCATGAGTGATACATCGACGTAAGATGCAGTCTACACCTCTCCGATACAACGTATCATTGAGTATGAGATAATTCTTAGCCTGATGGCGTATACGGTGATGCTCATCACAAGCAGCAGAAGTGGGGCACTTCAAAGTCTGGATATAGATAAGTATATCTCCATACCATGGATTTGAATATGTTATCAAAATCATATCTCCCCAGATAGGCGATTCTTTAGGCACAATGTCACCTGACTCAACCGAAAGTTCTGAAATAAGCTCTGCGAAGACCAATGACTTTTTGGACTTTGTTGAAACAAAGTCTAATTCAAACTCTTGGAGGATGACTATCCATCTACCGATTTTTCCGCCTATAACCCATCGTGTCAACATGTACTGGAATGGATTCACGACAATAATGACGGTGATCTTGCGAAACAAAAAATAATGATGGAACCGTTGAATAGCATGAACTGCTGCCAACGCAAGTTTTTTGATATGAGAATAATTGAGTTCCGGTCCTACGAGGCCTTGGGTCAGGTAATAGATCACGTATTCTGAGAAAAAATCATCTTCTTGAACTAAAACCATGCCAATGGTTGACTCTGCTGCAACCAGATATAATAAGAAATCTTTGTTATAGTTAGGTGGTTGTAGCAGAGGGGTGGTTGTGAGGTCATGTTTTAATGCGTCGAAAGAGCGCTGAGAAGCATTGTCCCAATAAAAGGGAACTTCTTTCTTCAGTAAGCGCATAAATCCCTTGGTGATTTCAGCATAGTTGGCGACGAAGCGTCGTAAAAATTTCACCTTGCCTTGTAGACTCTGAAGTTGAAGGATTGTGCGTGGGGGGGGGGGAACTGGATTATTGCCTCCAGCTTGAGAGGATCAACCATGATCCCTATTGTTGATACGGTGAAACCTAACAAACGTCCTGACGTTACAGAGAAGCTGCACTTGTATGGATTCAAGCGAATCCGAAAGTAGAGACAACATTCGAAGATCAGTCTAAGGTGTGTGGGATGATCCATTCTCTTGCGAGAGCGCGATGCTAAATCATCTAGATAGGCCTCGACTATATTCTTGAGATCATGAAAAGAAAAAGACCTAGCCCACTGGAAGGTGGCTCCATCATTTTTAAGACCAAAAGGCATTTTACGATACGTGAATGTACCCCAAGGACAAATGAATGTCGTTTTGTGCTGGTCTTTGAGTTTGATTTGGATTTGATTATGTCCTGAAAAACCGTCCATGAAATAAAATGCTTCACAACCAACACATTCATCAATGATCTAGTCGATGAATGGTGTTGGAAAATTATCTTTGGGACATGCCTTGTAACTTGTTCAAATCACAGAAGTCGGTACATACACGAATCATGCCTTGTTTTTTATTGATCGGCACATGATTTGACACCCATTGGGTCAAATGGATAGGATAGATAAAACCTTCCTTTATTAATTTCCCAACCTCAATCTTGATGGCCGCTTCTTTCTTAGGATTAACTGGACAAATATTCTGTCGAATAGGCTTGGCATCATGACACATTGTGATTTCATGTTCAACTATTTTTGGATCGATACCTCGCATTTCCTCATAAGACCAGGAAAAAATGTCGCGGAATTCTTTGAAAAGTTCCGTGTAGATTTGAATCTCTTCGAGGGAGAAATCCGCTCTGACGAAGACGTTCTCCACGACGCTAGGGTTTCGAGAGGTGTTGATTGGTATAGTTTCAGCGATAGTTTCCATATTTCCCTCAGCGTAAATTTCATGTGTAGCTAAGATATTAATAGGACATGACTGATCTCCCGTCATTGTCACAGTGAATTCTCCTGCTTCGATTCGGCTTAACTCTGGGAGAAAATATGATCCATGATGAAGATATTCCCAAGGTTTGTCTGGACTAGTCATTGCTTCGATTACTTCTTTGACAGAAGGTAAGACTAAGTCTAATGAATCGATGTTAGCGAGAGAACCCTGAGCCCAAATAGGCTCTAGAAGTGGATCTAACTCCTGTGCAGGAGTCAGATCAGGATTAGTTGAAGCTTGCTGGACTAAAGAGTACACTACTTCAGCGGTAGACAAGGGAATGGACATGCGTGGGTGCCCTGTCATATCCATTGTGGCCGATGGGGAAGGAAGTATCCATGGATCCTCGAAGTAAGTCATGCGAAATGACGAAACTTGAAAAATCTCAACCTTATGGTGATTGGATATAAATTTGATGTCGTCATGAGGGGGCAAGTAATTGAAGGTACCCATCAAGGATGGGCACAAACCAACTCCTACATTAACGACACTTGGTTGAGTATTATCAATCATCGGGACCGTGGATTCCCCCAAAGCAGGGTCAGGTTTGGAGAAAGACAATTGATCGATGGTCACTATCCGACCCTTGTGTGGAAACAACAAGACCCTGAAAACTGTAACAACCACAACTTGCATAGCATAATTCCAACTTCTTCCTAACAAGAGGTTATAGTCGAGGGGAGAATCAACTACCTCAACTTCGACGCACACGGTCTTCCCTCCTAACTACACAGGGAAAGAAGGAACGATGCCATGTGGTCAGAACGAACGTCCGTCAAAAGCAGTGAGGAGAGTAGGTGATGGAGACAAAACGGGATGGCCAATGGCCTTCCAACATGCCAATGACATAACGCATGTCGAGGCGCCCTCATCAACCACTGTGCAGAAGATATTCCGAGTAAAAATTTTCGTGGGATAAGCCACTACTATCTGAAATGCTACGTGGTAAGGCAGATGAGGTTTTAAGTCGGTTGTATCCAACATGATGGTACCTAGATTACAAGTCTCGGTAGAGCCTAAAGTGGTTAACAAGGCTTTCCTCTCAGAAGGGAAGCTTTGGAGGACCTCCAAAGCAGACATCGCACAAGGTGTTTGTGATAAATCTTCCACCACAAAGTAGTTCTGGGCAGCCCTTGCATTTGGGTTATGAGAAGCTTTTTTAAATGCACCTTTTGGAATGCGTGTCATTGTTTCTCCCAACGTCTTCTCAATCTGTAGAGGTAGAGATGGGAGGTTAGCTTCTTTACCCTTCTCAAAAGTGCTTGGTTTACTATAGTCGTGAGCTCTAGTCGATCTAAAAGCATCACCCCTAACCATATATACGTTCATGGATGCGGGGTTGTTCGGAGGTAGGCAGGTTTCTTGGCTGCCCCCTTCCGTGCTTGTAGAGGCTTGAGTTAGATTTTTCCCATGTTGAAATAGATTAGTCAACACTGTCTATTGTTGCTACGTGACAAATTTTTGGGCCTCTGCAAGTCGAGGACATAGATGGGTCGGGTGGTCTTCCGCGCACAATTTGCATGGATACCTCGCTTTCCATTTTTCAGTGTTTTCCCTACCAGCATTATCGGTGGGTTTTTTATCCCCCTTACCCTTCTTTCATTGTTTTTTCTTCCCTTCAGGATACTAAGTATCCTTTGGGTTAGTCGACTGCACTGTGTGTAATTCCGACGTTTTGGTAGGGGGAGAAACCAAAGTAGTAGTTTGGCTAGCCACTGTGTGTTGTATAGATAACTGTTGCAACTGCTTCATCAATTGCTTAGCGGGCTTTGTTTGTGCTGAACCAACAATACCATTAGCATGTGGTCCAACTCTCTGTCTAGTTTTATGTAGTATTGAACGTGGTGCATCTGGAAAGATATTGTATAATAAACCAGACTGAGAATAGATGAGCTCAAACTGTTGAGCCTCATGATGGAATCTTCTTCGGAGAAAACTCTATACATCGCGACGTATTTGGATAATTGCGGGACCAAAGACTTAAGGAACCACTCAAGAATGAATGTTGGTGGGACTGGTACCTTGATTAAACTCTTCCGGCGTCTCCATTATCGAATGTGATCAGAGATATGGTTCATTGTTGTCTGTTTGAAATTGGTGAGCAACTCTGTGCCAACGTCGTATCTCACAGGTAACTGGAAATGGTTCAGGAAAGCCATCGCCAGTTCGACAAAAGAAGAGTATCTTGAGCAATCGAGCTCAATGTACCATTTTGTGGCACTCCCAATGAGAGTACGTTGAAACAGTCACAACTATATGGAGTCATCTTTCAATGAGTTAGATGAGCACCAAAGATGGAAGGTAGTCACATGATCTCCTAGATCTTCATTAGGCTTGGATTCGAACTTTGGAATGTCTGAAGGCAACTTTGTCGGCATAGGAGGTCAACGTGGATCGTGACAAATAGGGTCATTCAACAACCTTGTCAAATCTGGCAAGTGTAAAGTTGCCAGGAAAGGTAGTTCGGGTTGTTGGGGATAACCTGGGAAAAGGGGCCTGGAATTTGACTGGCACCAGGTTGCCAGGAAAAGTTTGGTTGTTGGTCTGGATTCTGGTAGAAACCATGGCCTTGGCTAGTGTATGGATTTTGCATATGTGGAGACATCATCGACGGAATTCCCAAATAAGACATAGATTGTTGGGCATGCATTATATTCGAAGCACTTTGAGAAGGATTACCCCATGCCGGTCCCGTGGGGATAGGCATAGTAGTTTGTCCGGGGTTCCATTGATTGTGGAAAGAATTACCCCATATTGGCATTCCGGATGAGGGAACGGATCCTTGCCCTGAATTCCAAGGTCCTACTAGGTTTGCCCCCTGTGCGGGAATAGTACCCTGCATAGGAGTAGATTATCTAAAAATGGGGTTTCCCCCAGTCGAGAAAGCGGTTGATAAGAAGGTGTTGTTACCAAACGTTTTGTTCAAAGAAAATGGTGTCGAACCTACTGGCATACTATGCGAAGGTGGTCCTTGACTCCCCGCTCCAAATAAACTATTATGTGTAGGTTTCCCGACGGATTGCTGATGCGAGCCATCGAGTGAAGGGGAAGAAGGAGGGATATGACCTCCTCTGTAAGGGAAAGCGTTAAAAGGAGTAGGAGTGCCCCCCATGTGACCTTGCAAAGGAGCGCTAGAGATCCCTGCCTCTAGACCCAAAGCCTGTAAAGTGGAGTAGGAAAGTACAAGACTTGTACCCAAACTAGGCATCCTGTATGAGAACGGAGGGTCTGTCGCACTTGGTGTGAAAGGGGTTGTGCCCGCTGCCAAAGATGGAATCGGATCAATGTGCGAAGTAGTTGCAGTCGATACCATGATGGCTCGAACCGATGATGGTGGGTTAGGAGGTGAAATCTCTCCTGTGGTGACAACCGTAGTGGGAATTGAGGAATTCCCAGAGGGAGTAACAACATTTGTTTCCATTGTTGTGCGCAACACTATCTGGCGCTCGTAAAATTGAGTTGGTACAATGAAAGGTGCCAAGAAATCAGTGGTTGGGGTTTCAACCGGGCCAATAGTGGTTTCTTCAAGGTACAAAATGGTCGATTCCTCTGGGGGTTGGTCAAGCACAATGGTTTGTAACCTGGTCACTTCAAAAGACCCTTGTTGGTCTAACTTTCACTTTAATGGTGGTGGGGTTGGCTCCAGTGTAACTGGCGACAGGCCAGGAAGCCTTCGTGACCGACGAAGCTCGAGATCCTCCACAGTGTGAAAATATCCAAGACACTCCAAGGTAGTCTAAATGTTCAAAAGTAACACACACTAAAAAAAGTCCCTAAAAGATAAGATAGGCAAACACTAAATTAATTGGAAGAACAGTTACAACAACCAACATTAGAGCAACTTACCGGTGCAAGTGTAACTCGAACATGGAAGCACCCTCTGGGTATACTCTGCAAAGCGTGGCCCAATGTCTATCTTAGGTACCATGGTATACCCTCGCAGTCACCTGTGTATGTCCCTAACAAATATTGGCAACTAGGTTGCCAGTGCACGAACAGTCACCAAGCGGGTACAGTGGAAAGTCAGGTAAACCACAATGAGTATGGTATCAAGCCCGAAACCTGTCAAGGGTATTGAGAGAAAATGGTCTGGAAGACAACTGAGGACCTTGAACAGATTTGAGACCCACAAAGCCCTGTGGCAAATGCAAACGACGAAATCCCAAAACAAGCCCTCTATATGTGTTCTCCACTACGATTGGTCCAGCTTTGGAGGGGTTATTTCCGCTACCTTTCCGCACGCAACCTCATTTTTATCCTCTGTGTTAGAGGGGGGTCCCAGATAACTTTCATGACACTGGACTTAGACACTCCCTATCTCAGACTCCAATGTTTGATTTTAAATGGCCTTGAAGAGTTTCCTCTCCAACCTAATCCAAGGCCCTAGTCTTGAACTAGTTAGTGAACCCTACAAACATAAAAGTCTAGTAGATTTTAAATTTAGCGTTAATTTTATTTTTTTGTCTTACATCAAGGGGTATGAAGGTGAAACTGATGATGTGTAAAAGATGAAAGAAAAAAATGAATAAAAAATATGGAAACAAAACTTTTACTAAATGCAAAATTTCAACAACTTTTCAAAATGAATATTTTTAATTTTCTAAGATTTTGGACAACAAACTCAAAATAAATTTCACTTGACTACAAGCTACTTATGATCTAAATAAACTGCAAAAACTTATGAAATAAATGACTTTTCCCTGGCTAATGATGCAGAAACACACTCTTCAACCAAATAAGAAAATGAAAAGGGATTTTTTTATTATTATTTAAATGCTAGTAAAGAAAGAAAGGAAAAATACTGACAAACACAAACCAAGAAAAACAATTCTAGCCTAATTGCAAATCGCAAAGAATCAGGTCAAAAATCACACACTACCAATTTTTTTATTTTTTATTTTTAAAAACAATGACTCTCACACTTGTCTAAAAATCTTAAAAATTCTTTTATTTTTATGACTGAGAAAAAGCAGGCTAAGGGTAAGATTAATCCTAAGCTACTGACTGCTCACACATAGATTCAAACACCTGAGAGGAATAATTCTTATCAAGGTAAAGGATGATTGCCTTACCCTCAACAAAAAGTATCTTGTATAAGCACATGATTGTTAATCAAACAACACGCATGCTAACACGCGCTGGATAGAGACAGAGGGCGTGTACATGTGGGATAACCTTGTACAAGTCGCGTGTATATCTAAACTCTGAGAAAAATGAAAACAGAGAACCCAAAACCAGGAAGAGACCACTGATACTGATAACCAAGATCCCTTGAAGGCTTGAACCCTCTTTTTAATAGAAAAACAAATAATGTAAGGAAAAAATGATAAGGAAAAAACAATATGAGATAGGACTGCTAGCAAACAAGACTCAGACAAAATTCCAGAAAACCCCCCGAGAATGTGTGATTCTGACAGGGAAGAGGATGACTGCCTCTGAAGTTCTCTGAACTCTACACGCTATTGCTACCTCTTCAGCTAGCGTTCACACGCGGGCTGTAAGAGAGTAAGGCACAGGCACATGCGTGCAGACTTTATGCAGACCGTGTGTACCTCTGTGGGTCCCGACAAACACAGTCAAGTAAATCAGAGAAGGCTAGTATGGAAAACCAGACTCTCTGCTAGCTCAGACGTTACAAAAACTAAAAGAAAAAACAAGCAAGAAAAACTAGTCTTTAAAACTACCCAAAATCGAAATAAAATTCCAGGAACCCTAGAGAGTCTCCCCAGTACGGTCACCAATTCTGTTGTTGGGAAAATCTCCCTACGAACTAGCAAATAGAGTTCAGACTTTGCATGCAGATATGACCGAAGAGAAACTACTTTCTACCTTCATACCTAGATTTAAATCCCCTTTTCTTAGTAAATGCATGGAAAGATCAACCTACCTCGTTCATAGCGTTTGATGTTGATCCTCCATTGTACTTGATTACTTGTTCGCAATACTCCTTCCAAATCTAACCTACATACAAGACAAACAACAACTACGCATGCATCCTACTTATATACTAACGGGTTAGAAATCCAAACATATACTGATCAAACTATAAACAGTTCATGAATTGGGACGGGAAAAACATTTTCTTTATTACTTTGAATGAGTCAACTTACAAAAGTTGAGACCGACCACCGCTCCTTGAACCTGATCCTGGGCTCCTCTTCTTCTGTCCTCCAACTGCTTTTCTTTGAATCTCCTTTGACACAAGGAAAGGCTAAAGGGTTGGGACTGGGAATACATAAATGGGCATAGTTTCTTTGCTATATTTTTCCTCCTTCGAAATGGGACCCCTACCCCTTCTTTTATAGGCTAGAAGGAGATAGGTATTTGGACGAAGCCTCATCCATGCATGGCCGGAGTTTCAGTTAACTCACCCATAGCTTTTGTGCTCCATCGACAACTTTCCTTTTTTCGTGCTTTTGTTGGTCCATGCAGGTTGTTTTGGGTCAGCCAGCATGTACACGTGCGCAGTAATGGATTAGGGTGCGTGGGCCTTTATAAAAGAGGATTTTCAAAGAGTTGTTCAACAGTGATTTGGAAAAGAAGGGATATGAGTTGGCCTGATGCTAGGTAAGCATGTGTGGTGCAATTTAGGGTTATAACACCTATGCCTCAATACTATGCTTTTGTTTCTCCTTCAACACCAATGCCCCATGAATTTGAAGATACCACTGATTATTTGAGCCTGCAAAACCAATAATGTCTCCAAACAGGTCAAGTTCTTCCAAGTTGCAAAAGAAAGATAAAATTATTGAAATTTTGATGAAAAATATTGCAAAGTTTGATATTTTAGACGAGTATATAAAGCATGACAATATAGTGTTGAAAGCAAACAGTTCCTGGCTACAAGGGGATATTTCCCTATTGAAAAATAGGAATAAGAAGATATCCAAATGTGCAGTGAACTGGTATAGACAAAGTCATATGTTGACCATACATAGTAGGAATTTGAATAAGAAATTCCCATGTTAACATATCAATCACTAAATGATATGGCTGGAGGTATTCACCAATCGTTTTCCTAGATTCTGACAAATTTAGGTACCAATACATAAAGTAAATTTATATCTATACCTTATTTGCATGAGGACATAAAAAATATCATGTTTGGAAAATATGTCAGGCCTCCAATTTGACACCATTTCATTGTTAGTGAACCCTTTTTGACTTGATATAACCATCCCTTTTACCATGTTATCACTCCTTTTATCATATTTTCCATGCAAAGGTCATTCGAAAGTTCAAAGGGTAATTTTGTTGGTTAATTAACACCTTTCCATTGTTTTTAATCAATTAGGAATATTAAGAGTCATTTTATTTCTAATGATGGTTTTAAGCCCGGGTTTGTAATCCACACACCATCTGGTAACCTACCTCCATGGTTGATATGGTTGTGCACATCCAGAGAGAAAAACCATGATATGTGTTTTGTTTCTAACCCCCTCAATATGTATCCTTTCCATTCAAAACAGTCCCAAGTGGATTCCACAAATTTCCATCTCATGAACAATGTTTCAGCGAAAAAATAACAACAATTTTCAGGCAGTCCACTTGTAACGGCCCCATCGTTACGACTACAAGAGAAACAACAGTGCAATGTTTTTTTTTTTTTATGAAGGAAGGTGACGACAACAACAT
The DNA here is from genome assembly GCA_010110895.2 of Picea sitchensis. NCBI lineage: Eukaryota > Viridiplantae > Streptophyta > Pinopsida > Pinales > Pinaceae > Picea > Picea sitchensis. The sequence goes on from SNQJ01S0095014.1 coordinate 17,549, forward strand.
TTAACAACACAAATGATGATGAACGCAAACATGCATTCCAAGCAACATGCTACTATGACTCCACGCACTGGCACAAGAGCAACTAGGCGAAACGTGCGTAGACAACAAGGAGAAAAATTACTACCCACCCGACACAAACAGGACACGCCTACAAGCTTAAGGGACAACATCCCCTCCCGATACAACAACCTTGATGAACAAGACTAGAACCTCAAGGCACACAAATAAAACGCATGAAGGCGTTCCACCCATGTTCTTAAAGAAACCTACCACGCTCGTCAACACTCACACAGAACGCACCTAATCCGGCCAAGTTATCGATCGCCGCTATCCAATAGGATGCACCATGATCCCCTCATTAGAAATCATGTCATCCACATATGATAGATGTGTCAATAACCTTGGCGCAACAATCCTAACAGGACCAAGGATTCAATAAAATCCAGCATGCTAGGAGGCGAAGCAATTGACACAAGACTACACCCATACCCCAACAAAAGGTCGACGAGACACAAGAGGGAGACAATATGGAAGACGCAAGCCAACCATGACTTCATCAACTACCCAACCCAATCATCAAGTCTAAACTGGTCAATACTAAATTAGCGTTAAATACAGATCTACTTTAACCCGTCTAAATCATGAAGTCAGTCATTTACCACCTAAATTAATATGATATACAGTTCTATTTTAGCGAGTCTAAATTACCAATTTAGACAACCACTATATATCAATGAGCATTAACCACAAATCAAAAATTTAGCAAGTGAATACTACTACTAGTTAATAGATTTCAATTCTAAATTAATCCTTAAAAAAATCTGATTCACAAGCCTAAAATTTACAATTTAGAGATTATTACAATCCATCTAACATTATCACAGTCTCATTTAATCATTAATTAAGGTCTAATTGGGCAATTCTAAATTAATCCCAAATTTCAATCTAACTAGCAATTGACATTAAATAACAACATTAACTACATCAAGGTAGAATGCAACAATGAAACATTTATTAACTCATTAAATTACCACATGTTGTCTATCTATACTAACCGTACCCAATGATAGCTATCTATTAACATTAAAGGAACTGTTGAGAAATGACTATGCCAATCAAGCAGGCTAAGTTAATGAAGTTGGTGGTTATAAACATAATCGTCAATTCATAATTTAATGCTATCTTGTTGTTTTAATATTAAATGTTTATCAGGCTAATCAATTCACACATGATGTTAATATTAACTAAATCCTACCACATTAATTATCATTGCTAATCCAGAAAAGGAGGAACGTTGTCCAAAATTAATAAAGCCAATAAAAACATTGTCAGGTAAGGTAACACGCAAGGGTAAAAGACAACAGTTTCAAGGGAAGAAGCACAATCTTCATAAAGGTGAAATCACAACCTCATAAAGGAAAAAATTTCACCATGCAGCCAAGGTAACAGATGGTTGTTATTTTGGCAAAATCGCAGGCAACATTTAAGGAAAACTCGTGGTCTCTAAGCAACAACACAGTCATATTTAATTAAGAAAAAATGTTGTACAGAGACACACCATAAGGGAATCACATTGCTGACATCATTTAAATAAGAAAATCATTGTGCAAAAACGCACGAGAATGGAAGCTACATTGCCGTCATCATTTAAAAAGAAAATCGTTGTGCAAAAACGCACCAGAAGGAAACTATATTGTCGTCATCATTCAAAAGGAAAATCGTTGTGCAAAACGCACCAGAAGGAAACTATATTGCCATCATCATTTAAAAGGAAAATCGTTCTGCAATATGCACCAATAGGAAACCACATTGTCGTCATCATTTAAAAGGAAAAGCATTGGGTAAAACACACCAGAATGGACACTACATTGTCGTCATCATTTAAAAAGAAAATCGTTGTGTAAAAATGCACCAGAAGGAAAGCACATTGTCATCATCATTTAAAAGGGAAAATCGTTGAGCAAAACACACATAATGGAAACTACATTGTCGTCATCATTTAAAAAGAAACCGTTGTGCAAAAATGCACCAGAAGGAAACCACATTGCCATCATCATTTAAAAGGAAAATCATTGGGCAACAGAATTACAAGCGCAGAGATAAATTATCCATCAATATAAAATGCAAAGTTAAATGTATCCATCAATGCACAATAATGCAAAGTTAAATTATTCATCAATGCATCCAACGTAGAGTTAAATTGTTCATTAATGCATAAAACACAGAGTAAGTTTATCCATCCATGCATAAAAATGCAAAGTTAAATTATTCATCAATGCGGAAAAACGCGAAGTTAAATTATTCATCAATACATAAAATGCAGAGTAAAATTATCCATCAATGCATAAAAATGTAGTCAATAATGTAAAAACGCAGAGAACAGTAAGAGAAACACAAAGATCCAAAGGGAAAGTCATTGAGATGACCGCGAAGATTCTATCAGCCCAAGCGTAGAGAAAATCCAAGGTTAAGCCCTCAAGGCATGGAGAACAAAAACAAAAGTAGATATAAACCATCAAGGACACAAATAAATCCATACACAGAGGTAATTTTTGCTAGAAGGCGCAAGACAACAATCAACCAAGGACAAGTAACAAAGGTAGATGGCTGACAGGAACATGCTTCGTTCATCATCCACGCACATAAAAACAGGGCGTTGAGATCCATAGGTTTATTAACGTCGAAGTGATGATCGTAGATCAGGCTCCTGGCCGACTACTCATGCATGGATTGATGAGCTAGGGATGAAGGCAAAAATAAACCGAAAACATCACAATCAACGAGCGACAGGATGATCAAGACATGCAGGGATCGAAGTCCATGGGAAATCAACATTGAGCTAAAGGCTATGGGGGAAGTTTAGTCTTCCACTAGAATGCTAAAACAATCATTTTATTTACCCAATTAAACTTACAGAACTAAAATATTAATTCATACTAACAATCTACCATCCAGAAATAAAGGAAGCATACCGTATCCCAAGTAGCCCGCTCTGAGTGGTTGTCCTGTTTGCTCCATGCAGATCCTACTTGCTGACCGATGAGACTTCACCGGTTCCTCCCAGCCAATGCTAGGGGTACTCTTCTTCCCCCTTAGCCCCCCAAGATGCAAAGGGGCCACACACACTAACCAAATAATTAGCTAGCTCCCATCTTTCCTCGCAAGGCCGAGCTACCACTCCTCACCGAGTTGGGTATCCCAACTCACACAAGCTAAGTCAGTCAAGTAAACATTTCTACAGTGTAACATTACGCAAACAGAAGAGATCCATCATGATTCTTCTCCCTCCTTTATATAGAGTTTCGAAGTCCCTTACTTTCCCAAAATCCCAATTAATTTAATGTTTAATAATTTAATTCATAAAAATCCTCCTCGTACATGTGTCACCCATCCCCTTCATTCCTCCATAAATTAATTTCATTAATTAATTAATTATCCTTATTTCTCTCACCCACCTAAAGTCAATCCTAGAATCGCTCCTAGGTGTCCCCATATTCCCTTACAAGTTTTAATGACTTTCCCCCTTATTAATTTACTAGTTGAGTTTGAATTAGAAATTTCTAAAATGCTAGATACCTTACTAAGTTAGACTATCTACTTTTTCCTTGTGTTTCCCCTTTCTTTTTATATTTCCCTCTTTTTCCTAGATTCCTAATTATTTTAGATTTCCCTTTATCCCTTTTTATTTAACTCAAAAAGGCATGTGCATAAACTTACCCTTTTTCCCTTTTTCTTTTTAATGAATATATTTTTAATTAGCATAATATAGTAAAACAATTATTTCCCCTTTTTAAAATTTTATCCCAAAAGATTTTTATAAATCAATTTAATTGTTTGCCCCCTTCTTGTCACAAGATTAATGAAGATTACCATTATATATCTATATCTATATCTATATCTATATCTATATCTATATCTATATCTATATATATAGATATATATATATTAAATAAATAGATAATTTTTTTTATCACAAGTATAATTTAGACCTAGACTTTATTTTCCTAGGCTAGGTGGCATTTTATTAGTGGAAAAGTTTTAAATCTTCCTTAACATGTTATTCATCCTAAAGCCATCTAGGTTTATCCAATTTATTAATAACGACACGACGTGCCTTTCAGGACGCACTACGTGCTCCAAGGGTGCCACTCGCCTCTTGACTAACTTGGTAGACATATAAAACCCCTGGAGTCAATACTCAGCCAGGTGATCTCATGGGAGACTAAGGGCCTCTAAGGAATACGGTCCCTTCCTTATTACATGCCCCTTAGAATCATTGTGAGCGACTGTCGCAGTCGGCCTTCATGACATCATGGTTCCCCTCGAACTAGGTAATTGTTAACCTATAGTTCGAGCCACGGTGGGAGTGCTAGTAGGTTGTGGCAGGGTTGTTGTCAAACCTCTCCCTCAACATCTCTGGTAGTAGTGCTTGACCCCTCTACTCCACATGTGAGTCTAGTTGGCAAGTTATCGTTAGCCTACATCATCAACGAATCATGTCAGAAATATATCCATAATCATACCATCTAATAAAATTCACTAATATCTTATATAAAAAAATCAAACCCCAATAGTTCACTCCCTGACTCGATCCGTAGTCCAAGGGGTTCCATCGATGCCTCTGCATCCTTGAAGTCCAAAATCCTGCACACTCAATAAAACTGAGTCAATATCACCTGTCTATGTCAATGCAGCAAAAGAACATGTCATCAACCCATAACGCCTAATAATCATAAACCAAATGCCCAAAAGCATATTAATCTGGATCACCTGCGAGCAAGTGTCCTCAAAGAATGAGTTTTTTCAGTGCGCGCAAGAGCGAGATGTTACATACACCCCCTCTTGGTCTAAACTTCGTCCTGAAGTTTCACAGTATATATCTGTCGATGAAATGTGTATCACAGTATCATAAGTCTATCTATCAAACAAAAATGGAAACTATTGGCGCATATCATATACGTCCTCCCAGGTCGTTGAGTGTGGACTATAGCTGTCCCACTGGACCTTGATATGCTCTATTATTCGACATCGTAGCTATTGAATGTGATCATCCAAGATGCATATCGGCTCAACCATGAGCCCCCCCTTGTCTGATACCTGTAAGGAACCCATGTCAATAACGTGTGTAGGATCACTAATATAATGTCTCAAAACAGATACGTGAAAACATCATGCATACACCTCAAGGAATCAGGCAAGGCTAGTCGATAGGCCACGAGTCCATTCCTTTACACAATATCGAAAGGTCCCAGGAACCTAGGAGAGAGTTTATCTCCCTTTCCAAAGTTGATCAAAATCTTATGCGGTTTAACCCGCAAGAAGAATTGATCGCCAACCTCGTAACTACGGTCGACAAGGTGTGCATCGACATAACTCTTCTGTCGATCCTACGCTTATTTAATCCTTTGTCTTATTGTTTTCATTTTCTCTTCCATTTCTTGGATCGCTTTTGGTCCCACTAGGACCCTATCCTCAAGCCGATCCCAACTCAAAGGCGTCTGACACGGTCGCCCGTAAAGAAACTCGAAAGGTGCCATCTTAATGGTGCTTTGGTAATTGTTGTTATAACAAAATTCCACTAGTGGCAAGAATTATTCCCAATGCTTTTGTTGGTCCATCACATACATGTGCAACATGTCCTCCAAGTTCTGATTCGTTCGTTCAGTCTAACCATCAGTCTCTGGGTGATATGCAGTACTGAAGTGAAGTTGGGTTCCCAAGGCCTCTTGGAAACTCGTCCAAAATCGTCCAGTAAACATTGATCCTCGATTAGATATAATCCTCTTAGGCAAGCCATGCAGCCTCACAATCTCACTGATGAAAAATCTAGCTATGTCAGGTGGCTGATACGTCGTACACATAGGAATAAAGTGAGAACTCTTCGTTAGAGTGTCTACTACTACAAAAATCGAGTCATGTCTCCTTTCCGTCAGTGGAAATACAACAATAAAATCCATCAAAATAACCTCCCATTTCGATTCCAGAATAGCATGTAGCTGTAGTAATCCTGTTGGCTGTCTATGTTCAGCCTTTACCTACTGACATTCTAGACATTTGGCCACATACTTGATTATGTATTCCTTCATTCCCTTCCATAAGAATAAGGTTTTAAGGTCTTCCCTCATCTTCGTGACTCCCGAGTGAGCCATGTAGACTGCTCTATGAGCCTCGCTTAGGATCAAGCTCCTCAACTCGTCGTTCGGTGGTATGTAAATCTGACTTTTAAACCTTAATAATCCATCGTCATCAAATGTAAATCCTTCAAATCTTGGTACCATCATTGTGTTTTGTCCAATAAAACCCTTGACCTCTTTGTACCAGTCATCGTCACACTGTAAATTTAGAATCTTTTCACGTAGATTCTTCTAAAGAGGCAACACTGAAAATATGCGTGGTCTCTAACTTAATGCATCTGCCACTCAGTTCACTGTTCCTTTTATGTAAGTCATCTCGAAGTCATACTTGCTAAGCAATTCCGACCAACGTCGTTGTCACGCATTTAGGTTGCCTTGCGTAAAGATGTGTTGTAGTCCACAGTGGTCCGTCTTTAGTTCAAATTTTCGTCAAACAAGGTAGTGTATCCAAACTTTCAAGGCATATACGATGTCTAACAACTCCAAATCATGCATCATGTAGTTATCTTCATGCCTTCTCCGTTTCCTTGAGATGTATGCAATCACTCAACCATCTTGCATCAAGACTCCACCTAATCCTTCCTTGGATGCATGAGTGCATACCAAGAAGTCTGTGTCCATGTCAGGGACCTTTAGTATCGGTGTTGTTTCCAACAGGTCCTTGAGCCTCCAAAATTCTACTGCGCATTTCTCGGTCCAAATAAACTTCTTGTTCTTCTTTTGCAATTCCATGATCAGATTTGCTATCTTTGAAAATCCCTTGACTAACCGTCGATAGTATCTTGATAGACCCATGAAGATATGTACTTCTGGGACATTCGTCGACACATGCCATTCCATAATATCCTCAACCTTTGCCGGATCCATGATGATACCTTCACTGGAGATGACATGCCCTAAGTAGTGAATCTTCGATTGATAAAATGAGCATTTGGACAACTTCCCATACAATTTGTTCTCTCACAGAAATTGTAGTACCAAGCCCAAGTGATCGTCATGCTCCTCTGTCATCCGAGAGTAAATCAAAATGTCATCAATGAATACTTGGTCGAAGTTGTCCAAGTACTCACGGAACACCCCATTCATCAAACTCATTAATACCCCTGGGGTGTTTGTTAGTCCAAATGGTAAAATAGTAAAATAGTAATGTCCAAACCTTATCTTAAAGGCAGTATTAGGGACATCATCCTCCTTGATCCGCAACTGGTGATACCCTAATCGCAAATTGATCTTTGAGAACACCATCGCACCCTTCATCTGATCAACAAATCATCTATCCACGACAATGGATACTGATTCTTGATCATTGCCTTGTCCAATTGACAGTATTCAATGCAAAGCCTCCACAACCCATCCTTACTTCATATGAAAATAAAATGCGCACCCCACGGTGACACACTTGGACGTATCGGTCCCAGGTCCAAAAACTCTTTTAGTTGCATTCTCAACTCCTTTAACTTCGGGATCGACATTCGATAAGGCGTTCTAGCTATCGATTTAGTCCCTGGTTTTACGTCTATAATAAACTCCAATTCCCTCTCCAGCGGCATCCCAGGTAACTCCTCTGGAAAGACGTCTACAAACGGTCTCACCACAACAAGGTGTTCTAGACCTTCCACTACTCCCTTCTCGTTTAACGTAAAAATTGCATAAAGCTTACATCCCTTGTGAATGCTCTTCTATATTTGCAAGGAGAAGATGAACCTCAGGGAAACTCTCTCATTCTATCCTACAATAATGCATCTTTGTCCCTCATCATCGACCAAGATTAATCGTTTTGTCTTACATTTGAGTATCTCCTCATACGATTCCATCTAGTCCATACCGATCACGATGTCATAAGATCCTAAGATCGTGACGTACAGGTTGTCCCTGGTGAAAAACTCTCCCAAGTTAAGGGTACAACCCGTAACCTTTCCTCCAACATTTTGTTTGGCTCCCAAAGCCATCTCTACGAAGCTAAATTCATCCTGTTCGACTGCCCTTACCTTAATCCTTTTTAGCTCTGCACCAGAAATCAAACTCTCGATAGCACCAGGATCTATAAAAATACTAAGGGTCTAGTCAATGACGATACCTAACATCTCGAGCATAGTCGACTGGTGCTCTTCCTGGTGGTTATTCACCGTTGCATGAATTCGATGGGACTTGACCAAATTTCCCACGGTAATGGGTCTAGCTGATCTAGATTCTCTAGTCCTCTCCACTGGGAAATTGCATTGGTATTGTGGCTCCCCACACGTCCAACACCCCTTCTTCGGTCCAGTACTCCTGGTACCCGAAGTAGAAGATGACGACCCACCGGCCTGGAATACTAGTCTGTTCTGTTGAACAAGCCTAAACTGTTGTTGCTGTGGTCGACGTTGTTGCTGATGTTGTGGTCCTCGATAAGGTGTCCACTGTTGACGTGTCGTTCGTCGAGGTGTAGTGAAAGTGGATCCCCTCTGGAATCCACAATATCATGGCGTATGTCTGGCTGGTGTCTGATGCTGCTGGACACTGGATGACACCTGCCCTGCTCGTCTCGTTGGATTCCTGCTCTAACCCCCACTAATAAGCTCCTCCTCTGCTATGAGGGCCTTCTAGATGAGATCATGCAATGTTTGAGGCATCATAATCCTAACCTTTGCATGAATGTTTCCATTAAGGCCGAACACGAACTTGTTGACCTTAAGTTTCTTAGTATTAAGATGTAGAGCATACCAAAGCAGCTAAATAAAAAGGGCCGCATACTCAAGCACCATACGRCCGCCYTGTCGTAAGGCGTTGAACTCATTGAGCTGACGCTCAAATAATTCCTCTAATAGGTACCTCTCTCAGAACCGTTCCTCGAACAGTTTCCATGACATGTCTTCGACGACCATGTTCAGCTACAGTAGGAGCGTCTTCCACCATATAAGAGCACTCCCCTTTAGTTGAAAGACCACCATGTGGACCTTCATGTTGGAGGTATAGTTGCGAAGTGCAAAGCACATCGTCATATTCTCCAACCATGCCATGGTGGTTGCGTCGTCTGAGGCACCAAAGAACTCGATAAATTTGACCTTCTCGAGTTCACGGTGAATGATACCAATACCAATCGGAGTGCGTGGTGGACTCTTAGGGGGTGCCGACACCCTAGCCTCATCTTTGTCCAAACAGTTGATCAGTGGCTCAAACATCCATTGAAAAGACCTCGTCATTCCACCCACATCACCCACCGCTATCTACTCCTGGCCAACAACCTGTTCGTCTCCCTGGGGGTTTGACCCCTCAGGCATGGATGCTACTGGAGGCATCACATCTCCTCCCCTAACACCCCGTTGTCTACCTCTATGGTGTCCTCTAACCATGATTTCCTGCATGGATACACAACTCAATTAGAAACATTATAATTAGATCATAACAACGAAAGTCGTAGTCATCCCAAGTTGCGGGTTGAACCCTGCTCTGATAGCATATGTAACAGCCCCGTCGTTACGACTACAAGGGAAGAAACAATGCAATTTATTTTTGTTTTTAGGAAGGAAGGCGAAAAAAAAAATAGTTAACCACACAACTGATGATGAACACAAGCACGCAGTCTAGGAAACAGGCTACTATGACTCCACGCACTGGCACAAGAGCAATTGGGTGAAACGTGCATAGACAACAAGGAGAAAAATGACTACCTTCCTGATGCAAATAGGAAACACCTACAAGCTTAAGGGAAAACATCCCCTCCCGACACAACGACCTTGATGAACAAGACTAGAACCTCAAAGCGGGTGACCCAAACGCATGAAGGCATTCCAACCATGCACCTAAAGAAACCTACCACGCTCTTGAACACTCACACAGAACGTACCGGCTCCGGCCAAGTTGTCAATCGTCGTTATCCAATAGGGTGTGCCATGATCCTCTCATTGGGAATCATGTCATCCCCCGATGATAGACGCGTCAATAACCTTGGCGCAACAATCCTAACGGGACCAAGGATTCAAGAAAATCCAGCGCGTTAGGAGGCGAAGCAATTGACACAAGACTGCACCCACACCCCAACAAAAGGTCGACGAGACATAAGAGGGTGACAACAAAGAAGACACAAGCCAACCATGAATTCGTCAACAACCCAACCCAATCATCAAGTCTAAACTGGTCAATACTAAATTAGTGTTAAATACAGATCTACTTTAACCCATCCAAATCATGAAGTTAGTGATTTACCACCTAAATTAACATGAAATACATTTCTATTTTAGCGAGTCTAAATAACCAATTAGACAACCACTATATATCAATGAGCATTAACCACAAATAAAAAATTTAGCAAGCGAATACTACTACTAGTTAATAGATTTCAATTCTAAATTAATCCTTAAACAAATCTGATTCGCAAGTCTAAAATTTACAATTTAGACATCATTACAGTCCATCTAATATTATCACAGTCTCATTTAATCATTAATTAAGGTCTAAGTGGGCAGTTCTAAATTAATCCCAAATTTCAATCTAACTAGCAATTGACATTAAATAACAACATTAACTACATCAAGGCAGAATGCAACAATGAAACATTTATTAACTCATTAAATTACCACATGTTGTCTATCTATACTAACTATACCCAATGAAAACTATCTATTAACATTAAAAAGAACTACTCGGAAATGACTGTGCCAATTAAGCAGGCTAAGTTAATGCGGTTGGTGGTTATAAACATAATCGTCAATTCAGAATTTAATGCTATCTTGTTGTTTTAATATTAAATGTTTATCAGGATAATCAATGCACACTTGATGTTAATATTAACTAAATCCTACCACATTAATTATCATTGCTAATCCAGAAAAGGAGGAATGTTGTCCAGAATTAATAAAACCAATAAAAATGTTGTCAGGTAAGGTAACACACAAGGGTAACAGAAAACAGTTTCAAGGGCAGAAGCGCAATATTCAGAAAGGTGAAATCACAACCTCATAAAGGGAAGAATTTCACCATGCAGCCAAGGTAACAGATGGAAATTATTTTGGCAAAATCAGAGGCAACATTTAAGGAAAACTCTTGGTCTTTAAGCAGCAACACAGTCATCTTTAATTAAGCAAAATCGTTGTACAGAGACACACCAGAAAGGAATTGCATTGCTGACATCATTTAAATAAGAAAATCACTATGCAAAAATGCACCAGAATGGAAATTACATCGCCGTCATCATTTAAAAAGAAAATTGTTGTGCAAAAACGCGCCAGAAGGAAACTATATTGTCGTCATCATTCAAAAGGAAAATAGTTGTGCAAAATGCACTAGAAGGAAACTATATTGTCGTCATCATTTAAAAGGAAAATCGCTTTTCAAAACACACCAGTAGGAAACCACATTGTCATCATCATTTAAAAGGAGAAATGTTGGGCAAAACGGACCCGAATGGACACTACATTCTCATCATCATTTAAAAAAAAATCGATGTCCAAAAATGCACGAGAAGGAAACCACATTGGCGTCATCATTTAGAAGGGAAAATCGTTGGGAAAAACACACAGAATGCAAACTACATTGTCGTCGTCATTTAAAAAGAAATCGTTCTGCAAAAATGCACCAGAAGGAAACCACATTGCCATCATCATTTAAAAGGAAAATCATTGGGAAACAAAATTACAAGCGCAGAGCTAAATTATCCATCAATATAAAATGCAAAGTTAAATGTATCCATCAATGCACAATAAAAAAGAGTTAAATTGTTCATCAATGCATAAAACGCAGAGTAAATTTATCCATCCATGCATAAAAACACAAAGTTAAATTATTCATCAATGTGCAAAAACACAGAGTTAAATTATTCATCAATACATAAAACGCAGAGTAAATTTATCCATCAATGCATAAAAATGCAGTCAAGAATGTAAAAACGCAGAGAAGAGTAAGAGAAACGCAAAGATCCAAAGGGAAAGTCATTGAGATGACCGCATATATTCTATCAGCCCAAGCACAGAGAAAATACAAGGTTAATCCCTCAAGGCATGGAGAACAAAAACAAGCACAGATATAAACCAAGAAGGACGCAAAGAACTCCATACACAGAGGTACTTTTTGCTAGAAGGTGCAAGACAACAATCTACCAAGGAAAAACAACAGAGGTAGACAGCTGACACGAACATCCTTTGTTCATCATCCACTCATAGAAAAACAAGGCGTTGAGATCCATAGGTCTTTTAATGCCGAAGCGACGACCGTAGATCAGGATCCTAGCCGACTACTCAGGCATGGACCGATGAGCTAGGGACGAAGGAAAAAATAAACCGCAAACATCACAATCAACGAACCACAGGACGATCAAGACATGCAGGGATCGAAGACCATGGGAAATCAACATCAAGTTAAAGGCTATGGGGGAAGTTCAGTCATCCACTAGAATGCTAAGACAATCATTTTCTTTACCCAATTAAACATACATAACTAAAAGAATAATTCATACTAACAATCTACCATGCATAAATAAAGGAAGTGTACCATATCTGAAGTATCCTTCTCTGAGTGGTTGTCCCATGCGCTCTGTGCATCTCCCACTTGCTGACCGATGAGACTTCACCGGTAACTCCAAGCCAATGATAGGGGTACTCTTCTTCCCCCTTATCCCCCCGAGCCACAAAGGGGCCATGCACACTAACCAGAGAATCAACTAGCTACCACTCCTCACCAAGTTGGGTATCCCAACTCCCACAAGCTAAGTCAATCAAGTAAAAATTTCTGCAGTGTAAGGTTACGCAAACAGAAGAGATCCATCATCCTTCTCCTCCCTCTTTTATATAGAGTTTCGAAGTCCCTTACTTTCCCAAAATCCCATTTAATTTAATGTTTAATAATTTAATTCATAAAAATCCTCCCCGTACATTTGTCACCCATCCCCTTCATTCCTCCATAAATTAATTTCATTAACTAATTAATTATCCTTATTTCTCTCACCCACCTAAAGTCAATCCTATAATCGCTCCTAGGTGTCCCCATATTCCCTTACAAGTTTTAATGAATTTCCCCCTTATTAATTTACTAGTTGAGTTTGAATTAGAAAGTTCTTAAATGATAGATACCTTACTAAGTTAGACTATCTGCTTTTTCCTTGTGTTTCCCCTTTCTTTTTATGTTTCCTGCTTTTTCCTAGATTCCTAATTATTTTAGATTTACCTCTATCCCTTTTTATTTAACTCAAAAAGGCATGTGCAAAAGCTTACCCTTTTTCCCTTTTTTTTTTAAATGAATAAATTTTTAATTAGCATAATATAGTAAAACAATTATTTCCCCTTTTTTTAATTTTATCCCAAAATATTTTTATAAATCAATTTAATTTCTTACCCCCTTTTTATCACAATATTAATGAAGATTATCATTATTATTTATTATATATATATATATATATAATAAATAGATAATTTTTTTATCACAAGTATAATTTAGACCTAGCTTTATTTTCCTAGGCTGGGCGACATTTTATTAGGGGAAAAGTTTCAAATCTTCCTTAACACGTTATTTGTCCTAAATCCATCTAGGTTTATCCAATTTATTAATAATGATGCGACGTGCCCTTCAGGACACACTAGGTGCTCCAAGGGTGCCACTCGCCTCATTATATTTCCCTTGCACGACGTGCCCTTCAGGATGCACTAAGTGCTCCAAGGGTGCCACTTGCCTCTTGACTGACTTGGTAGACATCTAAAACCCCTAGAGTCAATACTCTGCCAGGTCATATCATGGAAGGCTAAGGGCCTCTAAGGAATAAGGCCCATGCCTTGTTGCACTCCCCTTAGAATCATCGTGAGTGACTGTCGTAGTCGGCCCTCATGGCATCATGGGTCTCCTTGAACTAGGTAATCATTAACCTACAGTTCGAGCCACGATGGGAGTGCTAGTAGGATGTGGCAGGGGTGTTGTCACACCTCTCCCTCAACATCTCTGGTAGTCGTTCGTGACCCCTCTACTCCACATGTGAGTCTGGTCGACAAGATATCGTCAACCTGCTTCATCAACGAATCATGTCAGAAATATATCCATAATCATATCATCTAATCATATGCACTAATTTGTCATATAAAACAATCAAACCCCAATAGTTCCCTCCCCGACTTGATCCGGAGTCCAAGGGGTTCCATCGATGCCTCTGCATCCTCGAAGTCCAAAATTCTACACACTCAGTAAAATTGAGTCTATAGAACATGTCTATGTCAATGCAACAAAAGAACATGTCATCAACCCATAACACCTCATAATCATAAATCAAATGCCCAAAAGTATATTAATCCGGATCACTTGCGAGCAAGTGTCCTCAAAGAATAATTTTGTTTAGTGTGCGCAAGAGAGGGATGTTACACCACTTTTGATGTGATTTCTAGGCAAATGAAGATGAATATCAAGAATCTAAAACAGGGGTTTTGTGTAGGATGGTCCAAATTGAGGACTAAAATGGTGGATTTACGAAATCAAGCACAATTAGGAAGTTATGAAGGTTTTTCTAAACATGTCAAACCTAGATTTTGTGTGTGACCATTTCCAAACCACATCCCAAGAATAGGGAATCCATCCAAAAATGACTTGAGATCCATGAACATAGATCTTGTTTCACTTGATCAGATTGTGATCTATTCTTGCCAAAAAAAATTACCGAATTACCTTTATTTATATTTTTTGATGCATTTTCGATGCCATTGATGCGTGGAATATGGGATCCAGTTGGGGTATTCCTACACGCCTTCTATAATATCGAAAGTCTATATAAAGTATAGAAATGATGCGACATATAATTTCGTTGAGTAAATCATTGATATAGTCAGTCATTGGATCCATCTATTGTTAGTTTGAGGAACACAGACATTGTTTCTATGTATTACTAAACCTGATTTTTATTAATATAAGATAATTGAGCTAATGTTCTCGGATAAATTATTTTTGTATGATCAATTTCTGCTATCATAGTTTTCTAAGCATCGTGAAGCCGGTTGGGAGGGACCCTCAATTCAATCACGTTGATATTTTGTTTTATAACAATATAATTTACAAGTCAACTAGTTTGTAGTTCATTTATTTTGCATAAACAATATAAGCTTGGTTTATTGTTTAAATACATTATTTTCTTTGTTTGATTTTTCACTGTGTGTTATTGTGTGTTACTGCATTGCAGAAAGGATGAATCCTCATTTAGGGTTGACGATGATATTGCGTTTTGTCTCTATTATAAGAATATTGAGTACCTCGTAGTGAAATAATTATAACATGTTCCTTTGAAAACTCTGCATTGCTAATCTAGTGAATAGCATGTCTTTTCCTTTTGCAATTGTCAATGTGAGAAGTAGAATAGTTTTTCTTAGTAGTCTTTTACATGCCTTGTTTGTATTTACAATTAAAAGAATAGTGTAATTGAGGATGGGAATAAGATTTTCTCCAAGGACTGCATACAAGAACACTTAAGATTTTCTTGAGTGAAAGACTGTAGCATGTACCCAACAAAAGACTTCTTTGTTTTTCTGTAATGTCCCCGACCATCCATGCTAGGCCACGCTACACCAGTGAACTCTTATTGTTCTCTCTGTGGAACATACTGTAACATTTCCTAGCATACAACTAAGCTATGCCGCATAAATTTTCTAACTGTATGTAATTAAAACATATGCACACACAGAGCTCTTGTGGAAGCATTATATATAAAACATATGCATACAAAAACATCTATAAATACACAGATTCACACTAAAATTACTGTAAACATACACAATAGATTCATACTAAAATGACAGTAAACATACACATGCAGCATATACAATAAATACTCATAAATTTACAGACAATCATAACCATGCATAAGATAAACCCATCAATATAAGCATGTAAATAACAATGCAACACGTAAATTTATCACCCAGATTGGCACTTATCTTGGTAATAATGTCACCAACTGCGTGCAGACCTTCCACGAACCTCCCAGCCTTAAACCACAATGTTCATCACTCTCAACAGTGAGTCACCCTGATGCAGGAGCATCGCCAACAACAAGCGAGCGTGGGGAAAACACCAACGCATTTTGGCACATGATGAATTGTTTGAAATGTTTTGAAGTTTAATATGCCAAATGTAAATGAAACAATTAAGAAAGGGAGTACTGGTAGATTGTAATCAGACCTTGAGCGCCCCGCTCTCAGCTGAAGGACTAAGAGGCATTTATGCTAGTAAATGTAAGTAGGTAGTTTTAAATTCTTAGATTAGACAATTTTAGGAGCCGGAGGGAAAATGGATATAGACACCCTCACTTGTATCATTGTAACATTATTAGCAGCATAATCAATCAAGAGAGCATAGAGAAGAAGAAGCAGAGAGCTGTGTAGAAGAACCCATGTACAAAAGTTTTGGATTAATACAAAGATCTTTAGTTCAGACTCATGGTGTCCAATTTCTTTCTGTGTTGTACATGTTGATTGATATATGCTTGTTGACTCTCTGTTATACATTTTATTTTATTCCATGTATGTATGATTTTGTATTAAACATTCGAAGTCTAAGAGGGTAGAGAATGAGTTTCAATTGTTTCTTTGTCTGAGCAAGAGTTTTCCTGCAAGGAGTGCAGTGAAATTTTCCGCAAGGTGTGCGTTGACAGAAGCCAGAGTTCGTCTATGCAAGCTCAGGAGGGATATCATTTCTCTCATTCTCACAGAAGTGAAATTTAAGCACAGGAGTCGTGCAAGGTATGCGTAGGCCAAGTAGATTCTCAGAGTTTGCAACCTGAGGGAATAATTGAAGGACTGTTGTTGCAAAAAGAGTGCACAGAGTCTAAGAATTCAAATACTTGGAGTGTGTTTGAAGAAGTGTCGCAAGGAGTGTGCATAGGAGCTTTCCCCAAAGGACTTGAGGATTTTTCAATCAAGCTCAGGAGGGATAGGATCTTCGAAGTTGTCCAAGAAAATCTCAAGAGGGATAGTGCCTTGAAGTGTCGGAAGGAGGCACAACGACATTGTTTGTGGGTGGATAAGTTTCGTGAAGGCGTACTTGTTCATTTCACAGAAGTTGTTAAGGAGGAATTTGATGGTTGGAATCCTCTATGGAGGATTCACGAAGTCCCATAAGTCGTCAGATTGTGCAAAGGAGCAGGGGAGTTACGGTAAACCTATTTCAAATTTTAAGTTCAAGAAAAATCGGGCCCTAGGATCTGAGCCAACAATGGTCGTTGGATCACTCACATAAATCTCATTTCGGGGTTTCATGAGTTGAAGGGTCAGAACCCTTGTATCAATATTCACAAGGTCGCGAAAGGTGAAGTCCCGAAATAGTGAGAAAATCTGAGTCGTTCGTTGGAAGGAGGACACGCGTCTCGAGATCACTCATATTGGGAATTCGGACATCGGAGGTCAAAAAGAGAATTCCTTCGACTTCACAAGTAGTGAATTCGCGAGAAGATCGGGACCGCCCATTCGAAGAGGACAAGTAGAAAATATCAAGGGATCTCGAGAACTCGGAGGTTCGTAGGGTGAGAGCCCAAGAGTTGGGTTCTCCAAGTTGCAAAGTTGTGAAATCGCGAGGAGTGAGGATAGCCATTGGATCCAAGTCACAGGAGGACTGTTGGATCAGGAACCCCATCGCCATCATGCATTCAGGGGTTCGGAGGTTGAGAGGAGTCACTTTCGATTGCAAAAGTCACGAAGTGCCAAAAGTCGAGGTACGAGTGTGGACGCATGGCAGAACCTCAAGGTAGGGCCCACGTGATTGACAGGTGGAAACTCGTCGCCTGGAGAAAGGAGTCAACGCGTTTTTGACTTCTTGCGTCTCAAGGATTCATGGAGTAAGAGCAGGAGAGCTCAACCCTTCGACTCGCGAAGTCGCGAGTAGCGAGAACGCAAGGCGAAAAGTCAACATCGCTTCTCAGGGTTTTGTGAAGGGAAGGTGCGAAGATTGGACACTCGAACTCATTAAGGTGCGAGTAGCGAGAAGTGATAGTGCATATCCTAGCTGGAGGCCACATGAGGAAGGCACTGACAGAGGAAGAGACATACTCGTATCGGCATTTTGGGTATCGCGAGATTTAAAAGGAAGAGTCAGGAGCCTCGACTCACGAACTGGCGAGATTGCGAGTTGCGAAAAGGAACTTGGGTTAGGCCCTTGCTCATAGCACTGTGGTTTCTTGGGGAGAAAGGAGCTCGTGCCTAGTGTTGTTCGCACAGGAGATCTTCCCGAAGGACCTATGGATCGATTTGAAAGGAGATTCCAGCAGGAAATCTGAAAGAGACGATCTGGCTCGAAGGGGTTAAAGAACAATCCTGTGAGCGGATCTCGGTCCGAGGGCTGATAGGTTTGCATCAGTTTGGTATCAGAGCACAGAAAGATTTCTTTTCTTTGTGTAGCAAGGAAAAGGAAGATTCACCATGCCGCCAAGAATAAGAGACAGACAAACACCCGATCCGCCAGAGGAAAGAGAAATGCCAAGAGGAAGGGGTAGGCAGGTGCCAAATCCATCCATGGAAAGAGAGATGCGTGATATATGTGCCAGACATGGAGACAACATAGAGGTGCATAGCTGGTGTTGGAGATGTCAGTGAATCTGAAAGTGAAGATGAAGCTGGACATGAAGGAGAAGAAGTTACAACAGAAGATGCAACAAATGAACGCCTGATTAGGGTTGTTGCAAGAATGGGTGCTAGGGAAAAAATGGACATTCCAGTATATGAGGGAAACCTGGATGTTGAAGAGCTTCTAGACTGGATTAGAGCTCTGGACACATATTTTGACTATGAATATGTCGAGGAAGACAATAAAGTCAAACATGATGTCACAAGACTTAAAGGACATGCGACATTGTGGTGGGATGAGCTACAAGCTGAAAGACGCTGCAAAGGTAAGAAGAAGATCAAGAGTTGGGATAGGATGATCGCGAAGATGAAGGCAAAATTTATTCCCAGGGATTACAAAATTACTCTGTTTCGAAGGATGCAAAATTTGAGACAAAAACTGATGTCAGTGAAGAAATACACTAAAGAATTCTACAGACTGAACAATAGGGCAGGTCATCGCGAAAGTGATGATGAAAAAGTTTCCAGGTACATGAATGGTCTGAGATACGACATTCAGGATGAGATGAGCATGATGACCATCTGAATGGTGGAGGATGCTTATTAGATGGCTCTGAATGATGAAGAGAAGCTGACCCGAAAACAAGGTCAAAGAGGCCGAGGCAAAAGTCAGCCCAGAGGCAAATCAGTTGCCTAGGATAGAAATCAGAAACCCAAGGAAGACTGGAAGAAACCTCAGACTCAAATTGAGAGAGGTGGAAGCTCACAGAGAGGGAAGCATACCGAATAGAGAGGCTAGTATGCTGATGGAAACATTTTTCCTCGTACCAGAGGTAGAGGAAGAGGAAGAGGTGGAGTGGTGAAATGATTCACATGTGGAAAGAATGGACATAAATCTTATGAGTGACCAGACAAAAATAAAGAAGGAGGTGAGGCTCACATTGCCGAAGCACAGAGGTGAAATTTTGAGGCAGAGGATGTTGAAGGCAGAAGATCATTGATGATGCAAAAATTTCTCTTAACACCAGAGAAGGAGGTGGAGAGTTCGGTCCAAAGGAACAGACTTTTCAAACTACTTGCAAGACCAAGGACAGGGTATGCAAATTCATCGTGGATAGTGGTAGCACAAATAATCTCATTTCTACAGAGATGGTAGAAAAACTGGAGCTGGAGATGATTGAACATCCAAGCCCATATAGAGTTTCATGGCTACAAAAAGGACATTAGGTAAATGTCACTAAACAATGTTTAGTTGAATTTGAAATAGGAGGGTATAAAGATGAAATACTCTGTGATGTTATTCCCATGGATGTTTGTCATCTATTGCTGGGTAGACCGTGGCAATATGACAGGAATGTGATTCATGATGGGAGGAAGAACACATACACCCTAGAGAATAATGGGAGAACTCACATGTTGCTTCTAATCAAAGATAAGGAGGTGAAACTTGAAGTAAGCAACACTGTACTTCTCATGAGTGGGAAGGAACTTCTTACAGAGGTTAAGAAGAAGGAGGAACCACAATTCATTGTGGTCAAGAAGCCTAAAATTGTTTTAACCAGTACAAGGGTAGATGATTTACCGGACGAGGTTCAGAAACTGTTGGAAGAGTTTGCTAACATCGTAGTGGACGAACTACCTCGTTCGTTTCCACCAATCAGAAGTGTAAGTCACCATATTGATCTCATACCTGGAGCATACAGATTGAGGCCACAGGAGAATGAAGAAGTCAAAAGACAGGTCCAAGATTTAATGGACAAAGGGTTGGTTAGAGAAATCTTGAGTCTGTGTGATGTTCCGATAGTGCTCAGTCTGAAGAAAGACGGAGGCTGGAGGATGTGTACTGACTCAAGAGAGATCAACAAGATTACCATCAGGTACAGATTTCCATTGCCAAGGATGGATGATTTGATGGATTGCTTGAGTGGAGCCAAATATTTTTCGAAGATTGATTTGAAAAGTGGTTATCATCAGATTCGTATGAGAGAAGGTGATGAATGGAAGACAACCTTCAAGACTAACAAAGGGTTGTATGAATGGCTTGTCATGCCGTTTGGTCTAACAAATGCATTGAGTAATTTCATGAGGTTGATGAACGAAGTCCTGAAGAATTTCATCAAAAAATTTCTCATTGTGTATCTAGATGACATACTGATTTTCAGTAAAACAGAGGCAGAGCATCTGAAACATTTGGCTACAGTGATGAAGAGGCTACAGCAAGAAAAGCTGCTGATAAACATGAAGAAATCCTCATTCATGAAGACAGAGCTCATTTATTTGGGTTTTGTTATTTCTGCAGATAAGTTGAGGATGGATCCAGATAAGGTGGAGGTAATTAAGAATTGGCCATCAC
>SNQJ01S0095015.1:6964-31866 GCA_010110895.2 Picea sitchensis
AATAGGGAAAGCCTTTAAAACCTGTAAGGGAATCTAGGGACACCTAGGAGTGATTCTAGGAGTAACTCTAGGTGGGTGAGGGAAATAAAGATATTTACTTAATTAAAGAAATTAATTAATGGAGGAATGTAGGGGATGAGGGAGACTTGTACGGAGAGGAAATTTTAAGAAATTATTTCTAAAACTTTAATTAAATGATATTTTAGGAAAGAAAGCAAGTTCGAAACTCTATAAAAGAAAGGGAGGAGAAGGAAGAAGGACGATCTTATGTTGGCGTAACGTTACGCTGCAAAAATATTGACTTGACTGATTTACTTGTGGGGAGTTGGGACACCCAGCTCGGAGAGGAGTGGTAGCTCAGCCTTGCGAGGCGAGCTGTGAGCTAGACATAATCTCTAGATAGTGTGTGTGGCCCCTTTGCAGCTCGGGGGGCTAAGGGGGAAGAAGAGTACCCCTAGCGTTGGCTAGGAGGTACCGGTGTATTCTCGGCGGTCGGCGAGCGGGAGTTGCACGGAGCGCACGGACGACACTCGGAGCAGGCGAACATGCAATGGTACGTTTTTTTTTTAGTTGAATGATAGAATGTTGTAGGAGGTATGTTTTAGACCTGCATGTGTATGAGGTAGGTAAACTGATTGTCTAGTTTCATGACTGAAATTTTTATAGCCTGGCTGAATGATTGGTTGATTGATTTCCGTGACCTTCGTCTTCTCGCATGTCGTTGGGCCGGTGATTTTAGGTTGACGATTATCAATGGTCGAGTTATCCTTTTACTCCTACCTTACCAACGATCGCATTTATGCTATTTGCTGGTCATTGATTGTTTTATTTAAGGCCAATCACTACCATGGAGAACAACTAGATTATCCCTTTAGATAAGGATAGGTTGGGCCGGTGATCCTTAAGTTCCACGTCCCTGCAATTTGGAAAAACGTTCTAACTATTCCCGACTGTGTCCTTACATTTTGTATGCTGGAATGTGAAACAAAAAAAAGGGTTCTGTTATTCCTGTCAGATTTGTTTTTTTAAATCTTCTTGGCCTGTGATTGTTATATTTATAAATTATGGAAAATAATTTAACGATCCCTCTCTGCATCATTTTTTGGACTGCGTTTTTTTTTCTCATGCCTAAAATTCAAACGAATAATCCTTATCTCTGATTCCTCTACGTTTAAGTATTCGGTGATGACGGTGCTAATGATTTCCTTTCTTTCTTCGAGTATTTTTGGCTTGAATTCTTGAAGACGTTTCTTCTCTAGAGAGATGCCTGTTGGGAATAGGAATTTATGACTGGCATAGGCGTGCATTAATTCCCATATTAAACAAAGGGTAAGGGTATTACTGGGACTGTTGATTGTGCGTTCATGCCTGGGAGTCCACTGGCGATTTGCCCTTCCCTTAGATAGCATTTCGTATCCTCTTCTGGGCGAATGGCCACCCTTAGAGACATCACGCTGCTTGGGAGCTAGCAACGACCTTCCCTTTCTCGTAAAGACCGCATTTGGTGGTGTGCAGGGCGATTGACATTTTTGCACACAGTCATTGCCGAATCCTTCGATCGACGTTTATTTTGAGTGCGTCTGTATTAACTCAGGACTTCTTTCCCAGCGCCTTCTTTACCCCCTCACGAGCAAGCTCCGTCCTCGTTGACTAACCCCTTGCTGACAATTTTCTTATCTCCTTCTGGTAGCAGCGTTCTCTGCATTTTTTTTTACCTCTGCTCCTTTATTCGAAGATGAAATGAGACTGTGGTCACCGGTTGACAGCTTGCTTGTTTTAGTCCGCCCATTTAAACGTTGTATTGTTTTATTTTGGGTGTGAACGAGAATTCCTAGATTGAATTGATTATATTTTATTGTAGCCAGCAATAAAAGACAACATTGATTCTATTTTTATTATATTTTATTGACGGTCATCATATTATATATTTTATTATATGGTTATTGACAGACATCGTTGAATATGTTCTTAATTAAAATACAACAAACATTGGTGGTTGCTCTTATTGTTGCCCATCTCTTAGCTTTATTTATCAGTTATTTATGATGAGCATAATACACAATATCCTTGATTAAGCTTGACTGTGGTAAGACCACCAATGACCCAATGCCGGGAGGTTCGCTCTAAGTTGAAATAAATTACCTTTCTGGTTATACAATACTTAATTGCTATTGAGAATATATGAGTCTCCTTAGGATAGACGGATTTATCATTTTAGTGATTTATATGTGGTTGGTTTTCTAATTATTAAAGGAAAGCATTTCATTTTTGGAAATTGGATGTTAGCTTGATGTTCAATAAGCCAAGTACTTCATAAGTGTGTGTAAACTTTGGTATGCTAGTTAGATTGTTATCATTATTTTTCATTTTATAGGCTTCAAGCTTAGATATGGAGATTCATGTTGCAAAAATTTATAATGGTTCCTAACCCTGGATTCTTGTCTCTTCATCATTTTATTTAAATTTTGGAATAGGATGAGGTTAAAGAAGTTTGAATACATTTTAGGAAAATGATATATGGTAGGACATTCAAATTTATTAATTAACAAAGGCGAGTAGCTATAGGTGGCTAAGGATCCCTTGAACTGTAGCTACAAATACTCATACTTAACTATATGCCTTTCAACTCACTCACCCCTCCCTTTACTAGAATTAAGAAGGAATAAAAAGGGACTATGCATACAACCATCAAACCAGGATTATGGACTATCACTTATATATTGGTTATAATTACTAAGGGAGTTGTTATGCTTTCTAAGGAAGATTACTCTAATCACTTGAGCTCTAAAATTGACACCTTCACCATAATCAATTTTAGTAAAATAGTTATGGGATGGGGATTCCATAGTAAAATCTTCCCAATAATTTCAATATATCTATGTCCATACATTTATTTTTATTTACCTCCTTTAATGTTGATATAGTGATATATAACTTCCATTTCGATTTTCTTAGTATTGAAACTTCCACACTTACATATGCCATTATATCAAAATTTTGAGAGGATATGAAAATTACACACCCATTGGCATATGAACATTCATAAATGTAGATATATACCAATGATGTTTACTGAGGATTTTGAGGTAGATACATTTACAAAATGACATCAATGTCTAAATAACTTGAAATAGGATGGTTTTGTTGAAAGGATTAATTTCAACATGTAAGCATTGAAACAATGTTGTATAGACATATTCTTTTGATCCCAAGTATAGTAATGATTAGAATAAATTGATAGCATAATAATAAAAGAAGAATAATTCCTTGTCCATGTTTATAATCCAAATTTCTCTAGACCTGAGAATTTTACCCAAAATTTCTACAGTGAAAAAGGCCAATTAATCTTCCAATAAATATAATTAAATTAGTTTAATAATAAAATTTGTAGAGAGAATTTGAGAATATTCAAATAAAAAATAGTGAAAAACTAAATGAACTTTATGTTTGAGTGAAATACATTATACTAATTGCAAAACTTGTAAAACCATGGATAGATCATTATCAATAAGGTAATTTGTGAAATATACTCATAACTTTACCAGTGAAATGAAATTAAGAGTTATTGAAATATAGCAAAGGACTGATCTGATGATGATGGTAAAGTTGGGTAATCTCATGGGATTATTTATGAAAGTAGATTGAATAGATTTGTAAAAAATAAGAACAAGTATTTGCAATGAATGAAGAATAGAGTTGGAAAAGAAAGAAACATTACTAACAATTTCCAATTATTTATGAAAGTAGATTGAATAGATTTGTAAAAAATAAGAACAAGCATTTGCAATGAATGAAGAATAGAGTTGGAAAAGAAAGAAACATTACTAACAATTTCCAATCTGAAATTAAGAGTTATTGAAATATAGCAAATGACTGATCTGATGATGGTGAAGTTAGATAATCTCATGGGATTATTTATGAAAATAGATTGAATAAATTTATAAAAAATAAGAGCAAGCATTTGCAATGAAGGATAGAGTTGGAAAAGAAAGAAACATTACTAACAATCCCCAATCCTCGAGAGAGAAAAGGACAATCATGGAGTTATTCAAGATGAAGAGGAGGAGGTCATGGAGGTCGAGTTTATTGATGTAGTAATGTGGATAGATGCACATTTCATGAAAGTTAAATTTTTTATTTTTATTTTGAGAGGGAAGGTAGGTTAAGGAAAATTTCATAAAGTAAACTTGATCCATGATGAAGGAGAACATTCTACATTTGATATGTTTTTTTTTCTAAATTTTTTATTTTTATTTTGAGAGGGAAGGTAGGTTAAAGAAAGTTTCATAAAGTAAACTTGATCCATGATGAAGGAGAACATTCTACATTTGATATGCTTTTTTCCCTATCATAAAGAAAATAGAGAATGGTGTTTGGTTTCTTGATTTTAGTAAATCCAATATTTCCATAAAATAACGATTTATTTGAAAATATAAAAAGTATAAATTCGAGTAAATCTTGGAAATGACAAAGAAATGGAAGTTATCAACAAAGTTACATGACATCAGTTTCACACAACTAAAAATGTGAGTAAAATAATGTAAAATATACTTTGTTGATATTAGTCTTAAGAATAATATTTTGAGTGTAGGCAAATGAATTAGAAAAATATTATAATCCAATTTTTTTTTTTGATAATGGAGCTTGTAATTTTTTTTTTTATAAACATGATTGTGGAGAGTTAGTGTTAATCATTATACAATATCAAATATAATGTTTGATATGATGATGAATCCAACAAACTTAAATTTTTTAAAATAAATAGTTGGAGATAGTAAAACATAATGGTGGAGAGTCACTGTTAAACTTAAATATTTTGAAATAAATAGTTGGATATAGTTAAACATAATGGTGGAGAGTTATTGTTGGTCATTATACAAATAGAATGTTTAATATGATGATGAATCCAACAAACTTAAATATTTTGAAATAAATAGTTGGAGATAGTAAATGGTGATAGCATGGTCATTATGGTCATTTAAGTTTGATGCATTGAATTCATTATATAGGAATATAATATTATGGTCATTTAAGTTTGATGCATTGAATTCATTATATAGGAATATAATAGTTCATTTATTTTCAGGTATTAAAAGAAAATGTCATTGGTTTGGATTAGTGGTGTAATGGGGAAGAAACACAAATATCAATTTTTAGTTAGGAAATGGTGGGAGGACTCACAACCATTAAAGTTGGTTCATTAAAAGATACATGGTTCCATGCCGACAACAAGTGTTAGTAAAATTTATTATTTTTTAACATTTTTAGATGATTATTTGGATAAGAAATGGATCTAATTATTGAAAAATAAGATTAATGAATTTGGTTTCTTTGTAAATTTTAAATTTTAGCT
Source organism: Picea sitchensis (assembly GCA_010110895.2). Lineage (NCBI taxonomy): Eukaryota > Viridiplantae > Streptophyta > Pinopsida > Pinales > Pinaceae > Picea > Picea sitchensis. The sequence continues at coordinate 12,318 of SNQJ01S0095015.1, forward strand.
AACAGAAAAAGTGGTTATTCTATTAAAACATAGAGGGATAATGAAGGAGATGAGTTCAATTCAAAATGTGTTATAGTAATGTAATCAAAAGAGTCCCCAAGGTGCACGGAAGTTGATGATGGAGTGTACTATTAGGGCACTCTGTTATGTGAAGTCATCGATTCGAAACTATGGCTTACCTTGTGTGTCACATATGAGGCATCATGGGAACACCTAGAGGTTATAGTGGTAGCAGTCAGATAACACGACCATGTTCCCAATAGTTGCTAATTCTTCCAATCATAAAAATATAAAAAAAACGTAATGAAAAGGAAGATAACAATAATGCACATGCTATAGAAAAAATGTATTGTTGAGTAAAAAAAACACTCTTGTTGAAATTTCAAGATTTAAATTAAAAAAAAATAAAAATATGCAAAATGAGTTTTGGGTTGATGTTGTGAATACAACCTTGTATATTATTAATCACATCCTTATAGAAACCTTGTATATTATTAATCACATCCTTATAGTAGTAGTGAAGAATTATACTGATGAAGATGCATGATTTGAGAGAAAATATAATGGAGAAACTTTGATATATTTTGGTTCTTTAGCATATATACATGTTCTAAAGAGACTAGAAAGAAGTTAAATGAAAAAAAATGAAAAATGCATTTTTGTTAGTAATTGTAAAGAAAGTAAATCATATAAGTGTTAGAATCACATATATCAAAGAGTGATTGTAATGCATCATGAAATATTTGATTGGGATGATTCATGAAAGTGTGGAGTAAGAAAAAATAGTAATTGTAAAAATAGTTTCATCATAAGAGGAGTTATTGCTCCTCTCCTAATGAAATCTAGTGACAACTCAACTTTTAGTGGTAGTCTAATTTCACCTCTATTTTTTTTATAAAGTATAAATGTAAGTGAAAGCTTAAAATCGACTACATATTCACACATAAAGATAAAAAGCTTTAGATAAATTTATAAAAAAATAATAATAATAATAAATATGAATTATACTACTTATTTTTCCTTAACATCACAAATTGAAGTTGAACCAAGTTTTTATGAAGATGCAATGAAGCATACAATCTGGTTTGAAGCAATGAAAAAAAGATAGCAATTGATAATAATAAAAATTATAGTTGGTTGAACCTTCAAAGGACAAACAAGTAAGAGGAGTAAAGTGGATATTATATAATAATAAATACACGAGTAATGATACACCTGGAAAGTAGAAACCAAGGCCAGCGGCCACACGGTATGCATGGGTCTATGATATTTCATAGGAATAAATATTTGCAAAATTTGGTAACATTGTTGCATATATTGGGGATAAATTGTGAGCATAACTACAATCTTATGGAATCTAGGAGAATCGTTTCTATATTTTCTACAAATTTACAAATTACATGAAAATCACTGATTTTAAAAGAAATTCTTGCTTTTAAATATTAATTGTTTTTTAAAATTTGGAATATTTTGTAAAAATGATGTATCAATATTTTCCAAAAAAAAAATATAAAATAAATTTAATTTTGAATTGATTAATTTAAATGTGTATAACAAAAAAAATCTCTTAAAAACATAATTTAGAAAAAAAAAATATAAAATTTCTTATAATTAAAACATAAATATAAATAGAAAATGGGTTTTGAAATTTTCAAAATTTGACTTCAACTATGATAGGACTATAATAGAAAATAAATTTATTTTGATATACTTAGAATGAACAAACACTATCAATTACTTAATATATATAAAAACTCAATACACTCAGATTCAAGAAGAGTCTAGTATGTTAATTATTCTTCATTTCAATTAATATTATTGCCCTNTAATAGAAAATAAATTTATTTTGATATACTTAGAATGAACAAACACTATCAATTACTTAATATATATAAAAACTCAATACACTCAGATTCAAGAAGAGTCTAGTATGTTAATTATTCTTCATTTCAATTAATATTATTGCCCTGCAGTAAACTTGATATCCCTTCAATCTCATTTTCATTGTTTTTTTAGCCTTTTTATATTTTTTAATATTATTTAAGTATTTTATTATAAGTGTGTTTTAAAATTTATTAGAATCTATTTTAATTATTTAAATTTTTTCAAAAAATATATTGTTTTTTTAAAAAACTAAAAAATATATATACAAAATTGAATGTGTTAATTCTATTGAAGAATATCCCATTAAAATTTACTTCAAAAGTTTTTTTTTTTTTTTTTAAATACATTGTTTTTAGAAAAATACATTGTTTTTTATTTAAATTAAGAAATAATATATACAAAATTGAATGTGTTGACCCTATTGAAGGATATCCCATTAAAATCTACCGTACAAGAATTTTTTTTTATCCCATCAATGCATCCCATGAATCCCTTTTTTACCACCCTAATCCACATTTTCCCATATGTTCATCCCCACAAATTTTAAAAAATAAAAACAAAACTAACTAAAAATGAAACAATTTAAAAAAAACTTAAATATAAAATAAATAAGTTTTAAAAGAAACATAAATAAATATGTGGGTTAACAAATGGTTCTCTACAGGTGGTAGGTTGGTTTTGGTTAAAGTTGTGTTAGAGGCAATATCAATTGGTTTTGGTTAACGTTGTGTTAGAGGCAATATCAATCTATTGGATGTCCTTATTCTAGATTCTAAAAGTAGTGTTAGAATAGATAAAATGACTGTACTTTAGGTTTAATTGGTCGAGTAGAGAAAAGAAAGGGATGTCCTTATTCTAGATTCTAAAAGTGGTGTTAGAATAGATAAATGACTGTACTTTAGGTTTAATTGGTCAAGGAGTAGAGAAAAGAAAGGTTTACCTTTAGTAAAATAGAAGAAGTTGAAAATCCCAAAAGCCCTGGGGTGTTATGGATTAAAAAACATTTTAGTTTTTAAAGCGTAGCTATAAAAATTGTTTGGAAATAATTAATTGAAAGGAAAATCATATGGTGTATTGTGGTTCAAATGAAAAATATATACTAATATACTTTACTTTGAAGAATGGATCATAAGTCTTGCTAAGATATTGCATGATGCTTATATTATCTAAAAAGATATAGTTGTAGATTTTCATTCGTTTGGTAATTAGATGATTTGGAGAATTGGTAGAGGCACTAATGTACAATTGGGGATAGATTCATGGATTGAGAGTGGAGAGGACTTCAAAATACCAACCCATATTATACTAAAATTGTGGGTTACAGGAATCTCAAATTTTTCATAGATAATTGTTCTTCATTTAGTGACAATTTGGCATTAGGAATGACCCACGGGAGAGATTTGGGGCTCCGAGAGGAGGATTTTGTTTATTAGAATAGATACATTGAAGTGCTCAAACATATATTTGTTCATATCAAGGATGATTTTGATGTATTTATTTGGTCTCTAAATCCCAATTGAGATTATACACCTAAGGAGGGATATAAGGCACTAGTTGCTCAGGGTTATTTGAAGCCACCAAAATGGTGGTGGAAGAAACTATGGAGATTTAAATTTCCATCCAAAAAATGTATTTTATGTGGTTTCTTCTAAATAATAAGGTAATTACATGGGACAACCTACAAAATAGGAATATTTATGGACTTGGGTGGCACGGTATTTGAAAAGATCACAATGAGTCTAAATATTATTTTATTGTGTCTTGTTCCTATGCTCAAGAAGTTTTTATATACATAGAAGGACTCTTAGGTTTCAATAGAATTTGGGACACAATTGAAGGACTCAAGAAGTAGTGTGAAAATGAATCCACCAACAAGTTTAGATATGTGCCTTTAATTATGGTGTGAGGCATTTGGTTGGTAAGAAATGAAAAGATATTTGAATATAAGGAAATGTCTCATTTGTCATGTGTTGTACATGCTATGAACATATAACTAGGTTCTTATTTTCATTCCAAACTTGCAATAATTCCAAGAATGTGAAGGAGAAAATTATTGATAAAAGAGGAGCCTAGGCATACTTTAATGGATCATCTCAAGGAGACCTTACTATGGGAGGGGTGGGGGAATCCTATACTTATTTGATACACACTCACTCCATTTGAAAGGAGGTATTGGATAGAGGTTAAATAGATTCTTAGAAATGATGGCACTGAAGTTAATCCTCACACTTGCGGTAGAAGGTGGTCAATCAAAAATTCAAATATTTGGAGACTCACTCCTTGTGATAAAGTGATTTAAAAAGGAATTCATGTTAAGAAGCTTTACTCTTGAACCACTTTTTGGTGATATTTAGGTTTTGAAGGTTACTTTTACTTCAATTTCCTTCAATCATATATACATAGATATGAATAGATTTTCTTATAGTTTATCAAAGGAAGGCTTCCTTTTAGATTTAGGGGGAGTAGGTTATGTTAGAATATAAGGAAAGACTCTACTCATAATTTCATCATGCCTCCTTATTTTTAAATTAGTGTGTATTGTTGTGTTCTCTAGTGTGTCACATCTCAAACTATTTTTTTGATATCTTTTAAAGAATATTGTATAATCGGTCTATTATATAGAGTAATTTATTATTTGTTTATTATTTTAGATGAATGGAATGTCCTCAGTTTGTTCTAACGTTTTCAGGATGGAAAGTTTGTAGATCCTTGTGGTGAGGTTTTTTCTTATCACATAAATTGGTTGAGAGCCTTAGGAGTTTTTGAAATTTTTTGTGATGATACCACTGCCAAGACACCTTTTTTCATATATTTGGCTTATTATAGGATTGAACATGAATGGTTTTTAGCATTTGAGTGATGTAATTTTATACTTAAGGAAAATAGCTACAATTTGTTCTGGAAGAAAAACAAACAATAAAATAAAAAGAAAAGAAATATTAACATACCCACATTACTCTCCCTTCCTTTCCATTTACCACCCCCTCTCCCCACCCACCCTGTTCCAGATTGGATCATTATATGACTTTTCATCTATCTTGGTACTTTCAAGGTGGAAAATGGAGGAGGTGGCTTGTAGGGCCCATTTTGGTGGTAGGTCTCAATTTGGAGATTTGGGGTCTAAAAATTTCCAAATCTATTTTGAGGAATCAAATGCCATTTTTTGGTGTAAAAATTGAAATAATAAGATCTCATCCCTTGTTTTTGTTATGCAAATTGATACCTTTCAATAGTGTCAAAACTCACCTCAATGGGATCTCATTATGAGGAAGTTATACCTCCATAAGTTGATCCACCTTGTTAACCACCATGGTAGAGACCACCCCCTCTCCCCACCCCACCTGTTCCAGATTGGATCATTATATGACTTTTCATCTATCTTGGTACTTTCAAGGTGGAAAAAATGGAGGAATTGGCTTGTAGAACCCATTTTAGTGGTAGGTCTCAATTTGGAGATTTGGGGTCTAGAACCTTCCAAATCCATTTTGAGGCATCAAATGCCATTTTTAGGGGTCAAAAAATTGAAATAATAGATCTCATCCCCTTGATTTTGTTATACAAATTGATACCTTTCCAATAGTGTCAAACTCACCTCAATCAGATCTCGTATGAGGAAGTTATGCCTCCCGCAAGTTGATCCACCTTGTTAACCACCATGGTACCGAGTGGATGGCATGCCAACCTTGTTGTTAACATGTGTGGGGATATCCATGTGTGTAATTTTAAGAATATTCTATAAGTTCCAAGACTTATCACTAATTGAGGGTTAATGCATCAAAAAACCCTAACCCTGGAAAGCTATCAGTCTATGTTAAATATTGCGATGCTAGGAGGAGAAAGTGTTCCATTATTTAGGTTTTTACTTGTTCCATAGTTTATCATAATATCTAGGAGTAGTATTTGAGATAATAATAGAGGAGGAAGACAATTTTATAGCATCCATTTAGGCCATAGTGTTAAAGGCAACTCTATAGTGAGTGCCCTTTTCTTTGTATTTTCATTTCATAACTAAATAAAAGAGAGTAGAGCATAGGCATAACCTTATAGATGGGTTTTTCTCCCATATTGTGTTTCCTAGGATACATCCTGTGTACATTTGTGTGGATGGTGTGTTCATTTTCTTAGTCTTTCATTTCATATTTCAGTTATTTTCATAAGTTTGAGTAATAATATAGTGCTAACAAGTTTGAGATATAAAGAAATAAACCTACATAATAAAATATTTTTGTATAATACAATATATTTGTGACAAATTATTCCAGTGGAATATGCATGGATATTTACAAATCATATTGGTATTAGATAATTTTTCTTTGGGGTATTTATGGAAAGTTGCAGGATCCATGAATTTTCTTAAGAAGGAAGTCGTAGAACCCTAGCCATGGCAAATGAGTGTATTCATAAAAACCCTTGGGATGTAATAGAAGAGATATTTGTGAGGCTAAAAGAGAAATTCATTAACATATCTTGCAAAATTTCCCTTCTCATGGAAGCTCTAGAGAATAGGTTTTCCCTCCTCATGGCATATCTAGCAAACAAGTTTGGACCTTTTGGTGAGGTTGGTGGATTTAAACCAAAAATGGAATCAAATGGGAAACCAAGAGATAGTTAAGACATAGAAAAGGAGTAAGAAAAGAGCCCGAGAAAGAGAAACTAATTTCTATTTTCATCACTCCTTCATAGACTCTATTTGAAATGGAAATAAAAGTGGATATCAATCCCTATCAAGGTAAGATTGATTTTGTTAAGTTGAATCATTGGTTGCAATAGTTAAAAGTGTATTTCAGTTTCCATAATATAGATGAAAAGTTGAAAATTTCATTTTCCTGACCGAAACTAGAGGGCCATGCACTAACCTGGTTGGAAAGACACACAAATACACTTAGGTTGGAGGGTGATACACTAGTTAATAAGTGGGATGATTTTAAAACCCTCATCAATTCATATTTCTACCCTATTGGGTATGTAGAGGACCAATGAATCTATTGTAATCACTTCAGGTGGAGTGTGCAAGAGTACACCACTGAATTCAAGAAGATGAAAATCATGTTGGGTATCTCTTCCAAGAACCCAGATGTACTCCTCAAGTATTTGGGGAGTCTACATAATGATTTGGAAAGGAAAGTGACGATCTTCAAACCAATAACCATTTATGAGGTTTATGTGCAAGAATAATACTTGGAGAACATAAGCCATAAGAAAGGGTAGCCAAGTGGTTCTAAATAGAAATATCATCTATAATCTTCCAAGGAGGGGAAGACGAAGTGGAAAGGAAAATACAATAATATGGTAGCCACTACACATCAGTGCAAGAATCCAAAAAACCACTACAACCATTCCATTTTTATGATCACACAAAAGATAAGTGTTGGAAGCTACATCTAGATATGAATCCAAAGAATTGTAAGAACAATGCCAAGAATAAGAACCTATTAAGCATGGATTTAGGAAACCTAGTAGACATAAAATCATATGTGGATGAGAAGATTGTCTTCACTTAAACGGAAAAGGAGGTGAATATGAGTAGCCTTCATCACAAGGAAGATAAGGAGATGACAAAACTCTTCCATATTAAGATCTAGGTAAAAACGCCAATGTAGATTCTATGTTCAATTATAGTTCACAATCCAACCTCATAGCACATGATATGGATAGAAATCTTGTGTTGGAGGTCCATGATCATTCAATACCATATCCATTGGAATGGGTGAATAAGGATGCATATATCAGAGTCACTAAAAAGTGTAAGATCAAGTTTGATATAACTGTAGATTTTATTGATGAAGTGGAGTTAGATGTAGTGCCCCTTGATATGTGTGGTGTAGTGTTTATAAGCCCCTACACGTATATGTTGGATGTGAACTTCATGCATAGGGTAAAATAATATTTTGTAATCAAGGTTGGGAAGCCTTGCATCATCAATGCACACAAAGGTAAATCAAATATCTCTCTAGAAAGTAATAACCAAGCAAAAAAGTTGATCAACTCTACTAGGGAATATGTATTTATTTTCTTAAGAGAGAATTAGCTAGGGGATAAATTGGTAAGAGTAAAGGAATCCTTGGAGGGATGTACCAAAAAAAAAAAAAAGTTGGAGGAGTTGTTATAGGGGTATAGAGGAGTGTTCCAGGATCCTAAAGGGATACCACCTATAAGGGAAGTGGAGCACAAGATACTATTTTTTCCTGACTCCCCACTACCAAATATTGGGTTGTATAAATAATATATTTTGGAAGAAAATGAAGTTAAGAAATAGTTGCATAAGTTGTTGGAGTATGGAGTAATTTGACTAATAACTTCACCTTGCAGGTCACCTATCATCATAGTACCCAATAAGAATGGGGCTTAGAAATTGTGTATCAACTACAGAGCTTTGAACAACATCACACTCAAGAATTGGTACCCTCTTCCCATGATTGATGATTTGTTAGATCAATTGCAACAAGCCAAGTACTTCTCCAAGTTGGATCTTGAATCGAGATACCACTAGGTATGCATTAAATAAGAATACACCTAGAAGAACACCTTCAAGATAAGGAAAGTTTTATATGAATGGTTGGTCATGCCTTTTGGTTTATGTAATACACCAACTACATTTATGCAACTGATGAATGATATATTACATCCATATTTATATTCATTTGTAATAGAGTATTTGGATGACATAGATGACATATTGGTTTATAACTTTACTTGGAAGGATCATATATGATATATCATGCAGGTGTTAGAGACTCTGAAAAAGCATAAATTGCTAGAAAACCTCAAGAAATGTGAGTTTTCTTAGCAATCATTGGTGTATTTTTGGTACATGATTAGTGGAGGGGAACTCAAGATATGTATTGCAAATATGGAGGCCATCTTGAAGTGGCCAATTCCTACTAATGTCATTGAAGTTAATATCTTTGTTGGGGAATCACAATACCTGTGAAAGTTCATAGCATCCTTTTCAATGATAGATGTGCTACTCTACACCATAATATCTAATGGTAAGAATTTTCAATGGGGAAAGAATCAATAGAAAGATTTCAACAAGTTGAAATGTATTATCATTCAAGAACTAGTTCTCACATTTCCTAATTTGTAGAATCCTTTTAAGTGGGGACATATGCAAGTGAGTATGCTACAAGAGTGGTCTTGATGCAAGGAGGTAAGCCAATATGGTATCATTCTAAAATGTTTCATGGGGGAGTCTTGAACTACCCTACATATGATAAGGAAGTATATGCCCTGGTTCAAGTTGTTAATAAGTGGAAGCACTATATGATGGGAAAGGAAATCATTATCCACACTCATAATTATCCAATGTAGTATTTGTAGGCCAAAAGTAAGCTTCAATAAACTAGACATTACAGGGGGATGGGTTTTTTGCAACAATTCCATCTATTCATCAAATATTAGAATGGAAACACTAATAAGTTGGAAGACATGCTTTCAAGTCCATGCCATCCACATCTAGGATTACATATTTGAGAACTCTTATGCACATGGAGCATTTTACACATGATGCATACCAAGAGGCATACATAGAAGATGAGAACTTTAAAGAGGTGTTTTAGTAGCTACATGGATATATTTGTGTAGAAGAAAGTGATGGTAAGATTGATTATCTTCTCCATAATGGGTTTCCCTACAAGATAAACAAGCTTTGTGTTCCTAAAGGTGAAATATTGCATCTTATTAGAAAGGCTCACACCTCCAATATTGTAGGACATCTTGGTTTTGGGAAGATAATTTCCAACTTACAAAGGTATGTGTATTGTGGCCTAGAATGAAAAGATATGTAGCCTGGTATATTAGAGGATGCATGCTTTGTTGTACCAACAAGCCCAATAATAGAAAGCATGATTTATACCATCCCTTACCTATACCTACTCAACCTTGGGAAATAATTTCCATGCATTTTGTGGGTAGTTTTCTAAGAACCAAGAAGGTACATGAATATTTGTTTATGGTATTTGAAAGGTTCGACAAGATTTTCATTCTTATGCCTTGTAAAAATACTATCAAAGGATAAGAAGTGGAAAAAATATTCTTTGAATAAGTTTGGGTGCACTTTGGGAAGGGACATCATCTCAGATAGGGATACCGAATTTATCAATTCATTTTGGACTAGACTTTGAGAGAAGATGGGCACAAAGTTGAAGAGATATACACCATTTCATCCCTACACAGATGGGAAAACATAAGTAGTCAACGATAATTTGATACAACTATTGAGGGGTTACAATTAAATTATTTGAAGGCACATGATGAAAATATGGTGTACATTAAACACTCTTATAACATAGAAATCCATACATCTATCGATAAGTCCCCTTTTGAAACTTTCTTTGGGTATTTTCCACCTTCGCATTTGGATGTTGTATATGGATAGCAAGGAGGAGTGAGGGAATACAACATAAGATAAGAAATTAAGGTGGATAAATTTTTTTGCACCATTATGTAGATCCATTTGCAAGTATAGGAGACAATGAAGAAATCACAAGAAATATACAAGGCCAGACATGATCAACACAAAACTGATAAATCATTCAAAGTGGAAGAAATTTTTTTGTTATAGTTGAAAAAGGAAATACTACAGTGTACTAGTAAGAAGATCAAGGATTTGCAGTATGGTGCTTTTGAGGTATTGGAGAAGGTGGGTGATAATGCTTGTAAACTCAATCTACCCCCATATATGCTCATTTACTCAATAGTGAATGTGGATAATATGAAACCATATGATCCTTCCATGTTGGATCAAGCAATTGAGGATAGGTCCTACCTACCATAGAGGACTTAGCACCAAAATATCAGGAAGAGTTGGAAAAATATACAGTTTTGTAGAAGAAGTCCAGAAAAGGGCAGCATGACCTTTGGAAAATTGGTTTGAAATGACAACTTCCAATCAAGGAAAAATGGTACACCCAGGAGAAGGTAGAGGAAAAATTTCCTCACCTCATTCATTAAAATATTTTGGTCACCAAAATCCTCCCAAAATTTGGAGGTATGATCCATATTGAATAATTATATAATTTTTCATCTATATTAGTACTTTCAGGGTGGAAAAATGGAGGAATTTCCTTACATAGCCCATTTTAGTGGTAAGTCATAGTTTGGATATTTGGGGTCCAAAACCTTCCAAATCCATATTGAGGAATAAAACAACATTTTTGTGAGAAAATACTTTTCAATAATATTTCCCAACCCCTTGGCATTGTTCTGCACATTGATAGCTTTCCAACGGTGCAAAAATCACCTTAATCAGAGCTTATATGTGGAAGTTATGCCTCCTGCCAATTGACCTGCCTTGATAACCACCATGGTACCAAGTGAATGTCATGTCAACCCCATTACTAATGCATGTGGGGATAGACATGAATGGAATTTAAAGAATATTAAGTAAGGTTCCAACCTTATGATTAATTGTTGGCCCTTGGTTATGGAAGTATGCGAAGATTGAGGAAGAAAAGGGAGAATGAGAACTTCGCGAAAGACACAGTGACTGTTACTGGTTCGAAGTGAGAAAAAGAACAGAAAAGATGGAGCGAAGCACGAGAAAGAAAGTTGTTGGACAAGGAGATCGAGGATGACATATCAACAATAAAGAAGGATCGTGGACAACTCAACAAGTGGGAAAAGCCACCGTTTGATGTTTTGGAGCATCGCGTGAGAAGGAAGGAGAGACAAGTTGGCGAAGCCCTGAAAATATGGTTCAAGTTGACCTAGGGTTTTATACACCTAGGGTTTTTGTATCTAGGGTTTTGGACACCTAGGTTTTGGCCTAAGGATGTCAGTGAGATATTGTAATGTATAAATAGAGGTCATAAGGACCTAGTTTGGGTTGGTATGATATGATTGTCAATCTAGTGGTATTGTTGTCATGAGTGATTGCTGTTGTGTGAGAGAGAAGTGATAAGAGTGAGAGCCTTCTGGTATTGTAAGATCTTCAGCTGGGTGCGAAGATCAACCCTGCAGCTGGGTGCACAGGGAGGGGAGAGAAAGAGAGGAGAAGAAAGAAGATCTGCTAGCTAAGAGTGCAGACAAGAACTGTATGCTTTCCCTTAATATATTATAGCACAATTTTGTGGATGTAGCCCTAGAGAGAGGGTGAACCACATACATCTTGTGTTGTGTGTGATTGGTATTTTATCTCTGTCATTGATATATTGTGATTGCATTACTGTTTCAGATCTGATAAGTATATGTGAAGAATAGATCTAAGTTGATAAGTATATGAATGTTGTGTTGTTCTTGTGTTAAATCCACTTGATCTTCCCTTTGGTTGTAGACATATTTGTCCTGCAACCCCCTCATAACTGCTTCGGGTGAGATTGCATCTGCTTCGTAGGTGTTGCCGAAAGGGCCAGTAGTTAGGGCTTGTTGGTGCGCTCTTTGAGCTGAACCCTGGGTTTGCCCCTGTTAGATAACAGTTCGTCAGTGAATGGTGTAGGTAAGGGATCATGTAAACATGAATCATTTAGCTTCCTGAGATATACACATATCCTGATATCTCCTGTCTTCTTGTCTTGTACCACCATAGGGATAATCCACTCCGACTCTTCGACAAGTTCTATGATTCCTTCTTCCAGCATTTTGTCAAGCTCAATCTTCACTTTTTATTTATATTTAGGGTTCAGTCTGTAAGGTCTCTGTTTAACTGGTTTTGCATCTAGATTTAAAGGAATCCTCATCTCTCCCATAGGTCCTTTAATGCCCTTCATATCAGTGAACTTGGTTGGAAACAAGTCCTGATATTCATGCAGTAATTCTGTAATTTTGTCAATGGTGGCAACATCCCAGTAATCTCCAACATTTGCAAGATTTGGTATCTGCTCTGTTCCAATATTGACTTTCTTAATATTGATTGGTTGTCCAATGAATGGCATATCAACTCTTGGTCCTTCCACATCTCTCTGGCCTTCTGTTTCTGTGATGTTCACCTTCCTCGGATCATCATCTTCATTAGCATTGATTTTGTAACAGCCTTGTAGTTTTTGGAGAGGTGCAGTCCATTCGTCCTCTTCTTGTTCCAAAAGAAGGCTATATGCTTCCTCGAATACCTTCTGTCTCACAATCTGTAATGCTTGATCTACTGAAGGAAATTGGATTTCAAATAAGAAGGTAGTTACAAAATTCTGAGTCATACCTTCCCAATCCATAGTGATGAGGCTCAAATTTGCTTAGAGGTACCATTTGATAGGGGTGGTTTCTAGTGTGTTAATGAATTTGTGCACCCATTGTGCTTGAGGAAGTTTGCTCCAGGATTCCTCATATCTTCTCACATGGTCATTTGGGAAGCTTCTACCTGTGTATCGAACTTTGCAGCCTTCTACTTATGCTGAGAACCGCGTTGTCATCAGGGTACAACATTGTATCCATTCTGTGATGCTATGTTTATGTGCCCCCCACCATCTTGATGGTGTGGATTTCAAGGCCTCTTCCATTGCTAATAATCTTTGTTGTATTGGTACACTTTCTTCAAAGTCTGACAAGAAGGTTTCTAAAGGATTCAGACCATCAAAGGTGGGTAAGTTGCTTACTGTTGTGCCAATCCAACGAACTTCTCTGGTTAATCTAGCACATCTTCTTGTATATACTTCATACATCTTGTTCTGCCAGTTCTCTAGTGCTTCTTTTGAATCTGATGAACATGCGCTCTCACTTCACCAGCTTTAGTTTCCATCGGCTGTAGGATTGATATAATCCTACTGTCTGTATGTTAGCTTATATATATTTTCTAGTGCATATGCATGGTCTTCTTCTCTGATCGGTTATGTGTATCGCTAACCTTCATCTGGATCTAAGGGTGCAATGACCCTAAGGCCATCTCTTTCAAAAGTCATACGTCTTTTCTTTAATTCAACCACAGTGGAATTAATGAAAGCCCAATCAATTCCTAACAGCACGGGGTAAGGACAACTATCATCAACTATTTCAATTATCTCAAAATCTGCAAACGTTCTTACTCTGTCGATGTCCACAGGGACATGCTCCAATCTGCCGAAAGGGCTTATAGCTTGTTGATTAGCCATCCTAAGTCTGATAGGGGAATAGATAAGCTTCGGTTTTCCCATCAGTGCCTAGGTTTTCTTCGTCATGACATTGACCTCCGACCCTAAGTCGAGGACTACATAATATATCTCATACTCTCATATTTGAGCATTCAAATGTAATTCTTTATTTGTCCTTCTCTTCTTACCAATTTGGTGTACTTCCCTATTCAGTAAGGGGTCTATAATTCCTAGCTCATATTGTCTGATTAAATTTTGTAACTCTTGTACAATGCTTTCATCCTGAATCAACTTAATACAAGTATATTAAAATTCCATGAGCTTGCTTACCTCTTTTCCTTCTTTTGGAGAAGCAGATTGATCAAATTCTAGAGGAATTCCATATTCTCTCACTTCTGGTCTTGTCTTTGATGAAGAGCCTTGGTCTCCTCTGAATTCTTTTTGTAACAACGCCTCCTCTTGTTATAAAAACGACTCTAGAGTCTTCTCCTCAAGGTTCAGCATATATTAGTTTCACTTGCGAGTTCTGCTGAGGTCCTTGTCTTTCTTGAAGCTTATCTAGCAGCACAAGACAATCTTCTATAACATGGTCAAACGAGCTACAATAGATGCAAGTGGTACAAGGGTTATGAAAATCCCTTGCAAGGTGTCCTGGTTGTGTGCAGTTATAACAGATGATCTGTCCTTGGCCTCGACCCATTCCTCTTCCTCTGAATCCACCACGAGGATTGAATTTTCCTCTCTAAGGAGAGTTATACTGCGTAGTGTTTCCTTCTTGTTGTACTTAACCTTGAGTCTTATATATGTCTCTCGACCTTTCATGCATGAGATCGTAAGCCCTAAAATCCCTATCATCATTCCCTATGGGCTTACAAAATGTACATTACAAATTTGTAGGTGTTTGAACATACTTTTGCATGTAGTAGCACTCACCAGGGTGATGTTTGTTTTTGCATACCTCGCACCAAGGTAAGGTGACTTGCTTCAAAGGGCTCAGAGCTCCAGAAGCCAAGTATTCATTGAATAGGGGACAGTGTTCCTTGTCATGGCCTTCTGATCTGCATCTGACACACCAGATGTCTTCTCTTTTATCTTTTCCCTTGTCTTTCTTCATATATTCGACCTCCAAAGACAAACTAGTTAGCTGACTCAAGATCTGACTCATACCTAAGCTGGATTATCCCATAGGGGTTGATTCTAACTTCATGGCGATATCCAACGCCTCAGACTGCGAAGAAATATTCGGTTGCATCAGGGGAACTCTGATGTGTGGTAAGAGGGCAACAATGAACCATTCTTTGTTTTGTTCATCTGGGATCTGAAAAGTCAATCGCCCTGTTAAGGTTTTGAATCTTTGATCGAATTCCCAAACAAGTTTGGCCACCTTCTACTGGATCTCTTTTAGCTCTGTAATACATTGTGAATCTGGCTTGGGTTTCTTGAACTCTGCAATTAGCGCATTCTTAATCTGATTCAGTGGCTTAGGTTGTGCAAGTCCTTGGACAAGCTTCATGTACCAGCTTAGTGCGCGATCCCTTAGAGTGGTACTAAACTGGGTTCTTTTGAAAACTTCGTCGGTGACATTTTTAATATTCCATATGGCTTCACATAGGAACCAATGCTGATGAGAATCTTTAGATCCATCTCGCCTAAATATAGGAAGCCTCATCTCATCTACCATAGATCTTCCTAGGGTCCCTCACTGAGTATGTGGTGGAGTACTAGTGACAGTGCTCTAGTTACTCTGGTGGCTGGGATTACTCTGATTTCTTTATGCTACTGAATCAACATGAGGGATAACAGTACTTACTTCGATGGTCTATGCAGCTTCTGAGGTTTCAGGTTCTCCCCGACGAAGCTCTTTATCTTTTCCCTCCTCTGCCCTAGCAGGTTTTTAATGTTCTTCTTCTGTCAGTTCTGCCTCTTCTCCACTGTAGAAACCCTCCTCCCCGTAGTTTTTCTTAAACAGGTTTGCAAGGTGAAATTATCAGAACACTCTCCCACTGCACGTATGTCCAACTTTTGTGTCATTGTTGTTGTCTGAATTCTTGAACATTAGCCTTTCTAGATCCGACCAATCTACTGTATCTTCAAGATGTTCTTCTCATGCAATAGCATCGTGAGTCTCAAATTCAGGAATTGTAAACATTTTCCTCTGGGTCCCTTGAAGAAGTATCTCTCAACTTGGTTGTATGATTCTACTTTGTCAACAACAAACTTTGTGACGTACCCTCCAATGACGTTATCAAACCAGTGATCTACTTCTCGTGATACAATGTTATCAACTCTTTTGACCTTCTTGATCAACTCCGACGTCCAACCCACAAGAGGTCTAGATCGGATCTCGAACTGGGTATCTGCTAATCTAGCTAGCCACTCATATATCTCCTGATGGATTCCCCCAAAGAAAATTTCATGTATATCAATGAAGATATATTTCTCCAACCAATCCTCTGAACTAAGATTAGGGTTCTTGTTCTGGGCTTTGGCGAAGTCATTTTCTTGATCCTCTATCCACTTTTGAATCTTTGTATTCAATGCAAACCACCTTGAAATTCCCTCAAGAAGATTCAAGTCCTGGAAATGGAACCATTTGTTGGCATAGGGGTAGACCCAAAGTTCATCTCCAAGAGTGCACCAACAAGCCCTAACTACTGGCCCTTTTAGCAACACCTGTGAATCAGATGCAGTCTCACTCGAAGCAGTTTTGAGGGGGTTGCAGGATAGAGATGTCTACAACAAAAGGGAAGATCAAGTGGATTTAACACAAGAACAACACAACATTCATATACTTATCATCTTAGATCTATTCTGCACATCTACATATCAGATCTGAAACAATAATGTAATCAAAATATATCAATGATAGAGATAAAATACCAATCACACACAACACAATATGTACGTGGTTCACCCTCTCTCTAGGGCTACGTCCACATAATTGTGTTATAATATATTAAGGGAGAGAATACAGTTCTTGTCTGTGCTCTTAGCTAGCAAATCTTCTTTCTTTTCCTCTCTTTCTCTCCCCTCCCTGCGCACCCAGCTGTAGGGTTGATCTTCGCACCCAGTTGAATATCTTACAATACCAGAAGGATTTCACTCTTAGCACTTCTCTCTCACACAACAACAATCACTCATGACAAAAATATCACTAGATTGACAATAATATCATACCAACCCAGACTAGGTCCTTATGACCTCTATTTATACATTACAATAGCTCACCGACATCCTTAGGCTGAAACCTAGGTGTCCAAAACCCTACATACCAAAACCCTAGGTGTCTAAAACCCTAGGTCAACTTGACTCGTATTTTCAAGGCTTTGCCAGCCTGTCTCTCCTTCCTTCTCATGCGGTGCTCCAAAGCATCCAACGGTGGCTTTTCCCGCTTGTTGAGTTGTCCACGATCCTTCTTTATTGTTGATCTATCATCCTCGATCTCCTTGTCCAACGACTTGCTTTCCCGGGCTTCGTTCCAACTTTTCTGCTCTTTTTCTCACTTCGACCCAGTAACAGTCACTGTGTCTTCTGCGAAGTTCTCATTTTCCCTTTTATTCCTCGATCTTTGCATACTTCCATAACCAAGGGACAACATTAATTGAGGGTTAAGGCATGCAAAAACCCTAAACCTGGATGACTATTAGGCTATGTTAAATACTAGGCCCTTAGTAGGAGAAAGGGTTCCATTTTTTAGGATTGTACTTGTTCCATAATTGAGCATAACATCTAGGAGTGGTATTTCAGAACATAAAAAAGGAGGAGGACAATTTTGTAGCATCCATATAGGTCATAGTGTCAAAAAAAACTCCATAGTGAGTGCCTCTTTCTTTCTATTTTCATTTCATAATTGAAGAAAAGAGAGTAGAGCATAGGCCTCACCTTCTAGCAGGTTTTTCTCCCATATTGGGTTTCCCAAGATATATCTTGAGTTCATTTCTGTGAATGGTGTGTTCATTTTCTTAGTGTTTCATTTCTCATTTCAGTTATTTTCTTAAATTTGAGTAATAAGTTAGTGCTAACAAGTCCATGGTTTAAGGAAATAAACCTACATAGTAAAATATTTTAATATAATACAACATCTATTGTGAAAAACTATTCCATTGGAATATCCACGACAATTTAAATATTTCCACCCCTTCCCCTATGCCTCCCTATAGTCCTAGATTACCTCTTCATGACTAGAAAATAGAAGGATTTCCATTAGATAAAGGCCCCCACCATTTTCCAATGTGGATGAGATTGGAAGTCCCTTTCTCACTACCCACTTGATGTAGTTGGGTGATGGGGGAGGTTTTTGGAGCCTATGACGAAAGGGGCTTAGGGTGGGGAGGAAACACGGTTTAGGGGTGAGGAGGGTTGAAAGATAGGAAAGGGGGTGGGGGGGAGTAAAGGGAGTGGAAGAGGGAAGTGGTGTTTTTAATAACAAATTTCTTCCTTTTTGTTATTGTTTTTCTATAACTTTGTGGTATTTTCTATGTTTGATTTTTATTTTTTATTTTTTTAATGTTTCTTGTGTGTGTTTGTGTATTTTAAATTTTAGTATAAATGTTTCTTTTTTAAAATTTGTTTGTTATGATTTTAATTTTTTTCTCTTTCAATTGGGGGTATAGGGGGTGAGAAAATGGGTAGAGCTTGTAACAGGTTCCCTCGTCAGTGACTCCATCATTGAAAAACTAAATATTTATCAATAAGGTGGGACATATAAATGGGGATGATGAGTATCTAGATATGAAAAACATGACATCAACCCCTCATCAAGAGTCAGCAACTATGTCCCCACAGAAGAAACAAAGGGTGGTCGAACGAGCAGGAAAAATGTAGGGGGTAGTAATTTTATAGTGATCAGAATCCTAGTGGTTGGTCATTTCCTAGTGGTGGTGGGAATGTGATGCAGGAGAATCGCAAGCAAGAGAAAGTGGAGGACAACTGGATACGCACCAATGCAAATTTTGAAGATGTTTTGAAATTTAAAGATGAAACATTAATGTAATAGCTGGAAGGATGTAATTGTTCTTAAATGTTTTGGGGATTGTAATGCATATCTTGAGCGCTACTCTCATCTGTCGGTTGGAGGCATTTAATGTAATAAATGTAAAGCAGTTGTAGTCTTTAATTTCTATAAGATAACTTAGATTTGTAGGAGGGAAAACTCAAGAAAGCTCCCTCGTATGTATTATATCATAATTCTCAATTGTAAGAGTAGAAGTTGTAGAGAAAGAGAGAGCAGAGGAGAGAAGAGAAGAAGATAGATTGTAGAAGTTGTTTGAGCAGATAGTTGTTGATATAGAAACCATGTACATAAGCACTTGAATTAATATAAGAATGCTTTGATCCAATTTCATGGTGTTGTTATGGTTATTGTTTGCATCTATTGAATGGTATGTTTATAGTTTGCTTATATTCTCTGTTATGCATTTGTTTTAATGCCTTATGTGTATGATTTCATGTTGAATGTATGAAGTCTGTGAGAGGGAGAGTATAAGTTTCAAGTTCTTCTCGTCCTGAGAATTCCTGAAAGGAGTGCAGTGAAAGTTCGTAAGGAGTACGTTGACAAGATTCTGATTTTTACCTCAAAAAAGTTCAGGAGAGATAGAGTTGTTCTTATACAAAAAAAAGTGAAAATATAGCATAGATTCGTGCAAGGTGTGTGCAGGCTAGGTCGAAGT
>SNQJ01S0095015.1:31876-41901 GCA_010110895.2 Picea sitchensis
GAAGGAACTTCTGGATGAAATCAAGAAGGATGAAGAAGTGAAGTTTGATGTGGTAAGAAAACCTAGAGTCATATCGACCAGTACCTTAATAGATGATCTACCTGAGGAGATTCAGGAACTACTGGAGAATTCCGCTCATATAGTGGTGGACAATTTACCTTGTCGATTGCCACCCATCAGGAGTATAAGCCATCACATTGACCTTATAATAGGAGCGAGTTTACCAAACAAAGCAGCGTACAGACTGACACCGTAGGAGAATGAAGAGGTCAAGAAGAAAGTCCAGGATTTGATGGAAAAATGATTGATTAGAGAAATCTTGAGTCCATGCGCTGTGCCAACAATGTGAAGTCCGAAGAAATATAGTGGATGGAGAATGTGTACAGACTCGAGAGCTATAAACAAAATCACCATCAGGTATAGATTTCCTTTACCCAAGATGGATGACTTGATGGATTGCTTGAGTGCAGCAAAGTGTTTTTCAAAAATTGATTTGAAAAGAGGATATCATCAGATTAGAATGAGGGAAGGTGATGAATGGAAGCCAACATTCAAGACAAATGAAGGATTGTATGAATGGCTTGTCATGCCATTTGGCTTGATGAATGCGCCAAGTACTTTTATGAGGTCGATGAACGAAGTCTTGAAAGATTTCATTGGGAAGTTTGTAATTGTGTATCTTGATGATATACTGATCTTTAGTAAGACTGAGGAAGAACATTTGAGACATTTAACTCTAGTAATGAGGAGGTTGCAGCAAGAGAAGTTGTTGATAAATCTGAAGAAGTCGTCTGCCATGAAGATGGAACTCGTTTATTTGGTTTTTGTGATCTCTTCGAATGAGTTGAAGATGGATCCTGAAAGGGTAAAAGCAATCAAAAAATGGTCGTCGCCAAGGAATATATTCGAAGCGAGAAGCTTCCATGGATTATCCAGTTTTTACAGGAAGTTCATCAGAAATTTTAGTGGAATTTGTGCACCAATGATGGACACAGTCAAGAAGAGACATAAATCTTTTCATTGGACAGAGGAAGCAGATAAAAGTTTCAATTTGTTGAAGGAGAAGATAACTGGACAGCTAGTTCTGGTTCTACCAGATTTCAGTAAAAAATTTCAAGTGAGATGTGACGCAAGTGGATTTGCGATTGGAGCAGTCTTAAGTCAAGACAATAGACCGGTTGCATACTTCAGTGAGAAGTTGAATGAGACCAAGATGAAATATTCCACGTATGATAAGGAGTTTTATGCAGTCATACAAGCATTGAATAAATGAAGGCACTACCTGGTTCCAAAAGAGTTTGTTGTGTATAGCGACAACCAGGCCTTACAGTTTATAACCAGACAGGAAAAACTGAACCAGAAACATGAAAAATGGGTTGAATTTATGAAGAACTTTACTTTTGTTATAAAGCACATTTCTAGAAATGCTAACAAGGTTGTTGAAGCATTGAGCAGGAAATGTTTGATTCTGCAGGAATTTCGTGTGAAGACCTTAGGTTTTGATAGCCTTAAGGAAATGTACAGAGATGATTCAGATTTTAAGGATGCTTATGAAGCATGTGAGAATCCAATTTTGAGAGATAGAAACCAATGGATTGAATATTTAATTCAGGATGGATTGTTGTTCAAAGGAAATCAGTTGTGTATCCCGAAGAGTTCTATGAGAGAAAACCTTTTGAAGGAAAAGCATAGTGGAGGATTGGCTGGACATTTCGGCCATGATAAAACATTTGTGCAACTGAACAATTTGTATTATTGGCCAGCGATGAGGACGAATGTCAAGAAAGTTGTGAACAGATGTATAATTTTCTAGCACGCAAAGGGGAGAAGACATAATATTGTATTATATCAACCATTGCCAATACCAGAGAGGTTGTGGGACATGGTAAGCATGGATTTTGTGTTAGGACTATCAAGGAAACAAAGAGGTTGTGATTCCATATTCGCGATGGTCGACAGATTCTCAAAAATGGCACATTTCATTCCATGTCAGAAAACCAGTGATGCAACACACATTGCAAATCTGTTTTTCGAAGAAGTTGTTAGACTTCATGGTTTACCCAAGAGTATTGTTTCGGATCGAGATACCAAATTTGTTGGTCATTTCTGGAGGACACTATGGAAAAATTTGGGGACGAATCTATCTTTTATCTCAACATATCACTCTCAGACAGATGGAAAAACTGAGGTAGTAAATCGGAGTTTGGGAGACTTATTGAGGAGTTTAGTAGATGAACACCATAGTCAGTGGGATCAGATCTGCCGCAAGAGGAATTTGCATATAACGAATCACCTAACAGAATCACAGGACAGAACCCATTCCAGATAATGTATGGAATGCATCCAAGAGGAGTATCTGAGTTGAGGGACTTAGAGCAGAGTGAGTTCAGGAGTGCTAGAGTGGAATATTTTGCAGCAAAGATGCAGGAGCTTCATAGTAAGATTAAAGAGCAGTTGCAGAGTTCCAACCAGGAATACAAGCGCAGAACAAATCAACACTGGAGAGAGATTCAATTAGAAGTGGATGATTTAGTCCTAGCACACCTAAGGAAAGAAAGGTTCCCAAGGGGAACATATAATAAGATGAAGATGAAAAAGATAGGGTCGTGTAAGATTTTGAGAAAATTTGAGGAAAATGATTATGAAATACAATTTCCAAATGATGTGGTCATATCACCCATATTCAACGTAGCATATCTGTATCCTTAAAGAGAAGATGAAACAGATGGGGCAGAGAATCAAAAGGAAATCCAGTGGTTCAAGCAGATGTCTGTAGCTGAAAATCCGCAGATGGAAAAGATCATTGATTAGAGAGTTGGTAAGAATACCCAGAGGAAGACATATTTTGAATACTTGGTAAAGTGGAAGGGACACCCAATTGAAGATGCCAGTTGGGAAAGCAAAGAAGATATCCAGAAACATGGACACACAGTGCAGGAGCTCATGGATAGGAGTCAAAGAATTTTTCAGCCAGAGGAGTATGATGCAAGAGCATCGCAAGCAAGCGCAAGTGGAGGACAGTTGGATACGCACCAGAGCGCATTTTGAAGATGTTTTGAAATTTAAAGATGAAACATTAATGTAATAGTTGGAAGGATGTAATTGTTCTTAAATTTTTTGGGGATTGTAATGCATATCTTGAGCATTGCTCTCATCTGTCGGTTGGAGGCATTTAATGTAATAAATGTAAAGTAGTTGTAGTCTTTAATTTCAATAAGATAGCTTAGAGTTGTAGGACGGAAAACTCAAGAAATCTCCCTCGTATGTATTGTATCATAATTCTCAATTGTAAGAGTAGAAGCTATAGAGAAAGAGAGAGCATAGGAGAGTAGAGAAGAAGATATATTGTAGAAGTTGTTTGAGCATATAGTTGTTGATATAGAAACCATGTACATAAGCACTTGAATTAATATAAGAATGCTTTGATCCAATTTCATGGTGTTGTTATGGTTACTGTTTGCATCTATTGAATGGTATGTTTACAACTTGCTTATATGCTCTGTTATGCATTTGTTTCAATGCCTTATGTGTATGATTTCATGTTGAATGTATAAAGTCTGTGAGAGGGAGAGTATAAGTTTCAATTTCTTCTTGTTATGAGAATACCTGCAACGAGTGCAGTGAAATTCCGCACGGAGTGCATTGACAATATTCTGAGTTTTACCTCAGAAAATTTCAGGAGAGATAGAGTTGTTCTTATACAAACATAAGTGAAAAAATAACACAGATTCATGCAAGGTGTGCACATGCCAAGTTGAAGTCTTAGACTTTTCCAACCCAAGGAAGCAGTTGAAGAACTTTTGTCACAAGGAGTGCATAGAGTTGGAGTGTTTGGATAATCAGAGATTATCGTGAAGGTCGTAAGAAGTGCGTGAAAGGATCCCCTAGAATCCTTGAGTTTGCAGCAAGAATCAAGCTTAGGAGGGATAGAGACTTGGAAAGTTCAAAGGAAGGACAAGGGTTGAAGCCACCTCACAGAAACCAAGCTCAGGAGGAAAGACGCCAAGTTATTTGGTGAGGAGTCTTTGAGAATCTGAACGAATGGTTGGAATTCTCAGAGGGAGAAACAATAATTTTCTATGGACCGTTGGATCTGGTAGATCAACGGAGAGGATAAGATCGAGTCTTTTTCAACACCCATAAGCTCGGGAGAGATAACAATCGTTAGATCCAAAGGAGCATGAGCCTTTGATTGGACGCTCCAAAATATCATCATTTCAGAAGTCAGGAGTGTGGAAGAAGTTGTTTTCGGGAATCACGAGTTGCGAAATCCCGATAAGAGGAGGAAGAAACTGGAGCGTTGGATCACAAGGAATCAGGGTCGTCGATCTGGCATAAGAGGTTATCACGGTTTCGCATTTCGGGAGAAGGGGAGAGGACCACTTCACAAATCCCCGATACGCGAAATCTCGACGTGATCTAGTTCATCAAATCGTGGGAGAATCAGGACCGTTGATCTGTGGCAAGGAAGTTCGCAGGTTCGGACTTCAGGATAGAGGAGAAGAGTTACATCGCGAATCCCCGATACGTGAAATCTCGACGCGATTTGGACCGTCATATCGTGGAGGAATCGGGATCGTTGGTGTGTGGCGAGTAAATTTCGGCATTTTGGATATCGGGAAAAGGGAGCAAAGTCACTTCACAAAGTCCGGACACGTGAAATCCCGACGCGCTCGAAAGTTGAGCCCCAGGTCGCAGTCGAGGGTCACATCAAGAGAATTCAAGGGAGGAGCTAGGGACCATTAGCCCATTTCGGGATTTCGGGAATCGGAGGAGTCGGGGTGCCTTGCAACGGAAGACCCGACATTGCGAAACCCGACGCGCCTTTTTGGGTTAAGTCTTTGGTCACGTCGGTGGTCACGTGGAGTGGAGGCTTGCGTCTAAGTGCATGTTCGCATGGGTGGAACTTAGAAAAGGACCTGTGGTCATTAAGTGTTGAAGCTTCCAACAAGGACCGAGAAGCCATTTCGGCTCAAGAATTTGAAGATCCAAAGACTGGGAAGTCAGCAGACCCTGTTGAAGTGGGGTTTTGCATCAGTATGAAGCCATCAATACTATTTTTAAAATTATAAAATTTTATTTGATTTCATTGTTAGTATATTTTAATATTATTTCAACAATATTTTTTATTAAATGATATTTTCTTTTTTTTATATAATTTTTATATATTTTATTATAATATTATTATGATGTTAATATGATCTATTCATTTTATTGGAAATGAAAATTATGTATGTTTGTTTTTTAACAACAATTTAAAACCTTCAAATTTTAATTTGATTATAGAAACAATGACTAAAATATTGTTTATATATATATATGGCAAATTTCCATAGTAAAAATTATGTTTCAAAATTTCGACTTTTTCAAAAACATTCACAAATTTGAAATTTTGTGGTGTAAGATAAAATTATTAATAAGTCAATTTTAAAAACACATCAACAAGAAAGTATTTAAAAATGAGTAATTTGAAAATAGACATATGATGTAAAACAATTAATAATCATAAAACTATTAAAAATTTGTCCATTTTTAGAATAGAAACTAGAAAAAAAATTAGAAAATCTAAAACAACTAATATGAAAATTAACTCAATATTAGCAACAATGTTAGTTAATTGGAATACAATAAGAACAATTTTATCTTTGACATTATATCATAAGTGGGTAGTTCACAAAATGAGTGTGAAGTGAGCATTTTGTAATTAACTCAATATTAGCAACAATGTTAGTTAATTGGAATACAATAAGAACAATTTTATCTTTGACACTATATCATAAGTGGGTAGTTCACAAAATGAGTGTGAAGTGGGCATTTTGTAATTAACTCAATATTAGTTAATTGAAATACAATAAGAACAATTTTATCTTTGACACTATATCATAAGTGGGTAGTTCACAAAATGAGTGTGAAGTGGRCATTTTGTAATAATTTCATTAAAGAACAAGTTTATGTGTGGTGGCCACAAGGTTTTGAGTAGAAGGAAAACCAAATTTTATCTATAAATTGAAAAAAGCATTGTATAGTTTGAAACATCAAATTTTGTTCATAAATTGAAGAAGACATTTCATGGCTTGAAGCAAGATCCTAAACCTTGGTATTAAAGAATTGATACATCTCCATAGTCATGGCTTTGTTATAAGTGAAAATAAATTATTAACATTGCATGTGAAACAACAAGCTAACGGAATTTTAATTGTTTGTATATGTAGATGACTTGATTTTTAAAAGATAACAATTCCAACCTGCATTAATTCAAATAGCAATTGAGTTCTAGCTAAATGATGTTGATCAATAAATTACATTCTTGACTAGATTTATTGAGGCACTTTACAATAGAAAATCCCAAGGAAGTGACAATACCATCAACAAAAGGTGAAAAACTAAGAAAATACGATGAGCACAATAATGTTGATGGAACTTAGTTTCAAAGGTTTGTTAATACTCTAATGTATCTAACAATTACTAGAGTCTAAGCTAGATCTCACTTTTGGAGTAAGTCTTGTTTCCATATTTATGATGTATCTACATGAAAATTATATAAGTGGAAAAAATAATATCTTGGTATATCAAGGCAGAGTGGATCATACCATTCATTAGCTCATTAAAGAGTTTGAAGTTACTTGGATTTCAAATTTAAATTGGGTCAATTTAATGGATGAGTGGAGATCAACTTCAAGATATTATTCCGCATTGGAATTATAATGTGGATTTCTTTCTGGTTTTTCTTTCCACACTAAAGGAAAAATATATATTGACAACCTTGATCTAATGTCACACAATTTGACTACAAAAATTTTTGGAAAAATTGTAGCAGCAATTCAATTCTTCAATTATTCTAAATTGTGATAATAATAACAACATTTTAATAGCAAAAAAATATTGTTCATCACCTCAAAATAAAGCGAATAGAAATTCTTCAACTCTTCATTATAAGTTTGATACAACTATACAAGAAAATATAATTATAGTTTTTCTACCATTCATTATAAGTTTGATACAACTACACATAGGAAAATGAAATTATAGTTTTATGAAAAAATAAATAGATAGATATCTTTATGAAAACAATTCCCAAAAATAAATATTACACAAGTAATTAGGAGCCGTAAAACAATGTTGAAAAATCATTGCTTAATGGAGATATTAAGTAACTTACAATAAATATTTTTCAGCTCTCCCAATTCACTCGCTAGAATTCAACACGAAGGGTACATCAATTATTTTCCTCGTTAGGTAATAAGTTCTAAACTCACATAACATCATTTTCAATTTTTTTGCTTTTTGCTCCTCCACTCGTTTAAGTTGCATTTGGTCTCTCTTTCAATATCAGAGTAGACGATTGGCCAGTAAGTTTACCACGTGCACAACGCCATCGGTCAGAGTGGTATAGAGAGGGCAAAAAATGAATTAGATTATGACCCTTAATGAGTTTTGGGTGGAAATAGTAGATACAACTTTGGATATTCCTAATCACATCTCTATCGTAGCAGGGAAGAGTTGTACTTATGGAGATGCATGATTTCAGAGAAAATTCAATGGGCTTTTTTGAGAGATGAAGAAGCATGATTTTATAGAAAATTTAATGGGAATTTTTGAGATATGAAGCTGTATGATTAGATAAAAAAAAATTGAGGAATTTTTGAGAGATTTTACTTTATTAGAGTATATATATGTTTATAAAGAGATTAGAAAGAAACTAGATAATAAGAAGTTAGATTTTACTTTATGTATAGTATATGTATTTCCAATTTTATTTTGATTGTTTTTTTTTTTTTTAATTTTAGTTATTGATGATGATGATGATCACCATAGTTTTGTTGAGTTAAGAGGTTAGGAAGATTGATAGTATTACAATTATTATTGTATTATTTTTGTTGTAATTTTTAATACTATTTAAATATCTTATTATAAATGTGTGTTTTATTATAAGTGTTTTAATAAATTTTAAAATCTATTTATTTTAATTATTGTAATGTTTTAAAAAAAAATATTACTTTTCTTTTAAAAAATAATGTAAAAATGACATTAATAATAATAAATATATTGGAAAATCTTAATTTGTATCACATTATCCCCTCCTTAAATACATTTCATAAACCCTTATTTTCCAAACTTACATTTTCCCACCTCTTTAGCCCTACAAATTAAAAAAATAATTAAAAAACAAATATATATATATATATATATATATATATATATATATATATAATCACCCCTCCTTATTCCTTCCCCATCCTACCACTAATAACTATAAAATTATTAGAAATTTGTCCATTTTTAAAAAACAGACTATAAAAAATATTAAATAATTTAAAACCCCTAATATACAAATTAGTTCAATAATATTAATATCTTATTGAGATATAATAAGAATGGTATTACCATTGACACTACATAATTGTGTACTTCACAAAATCTATGTAAGAGGGCCTTTTTTAATGGATTGGTGAAGAAGAAATTTAGTTTATGTGTGGTAAAGGAGATTCAAGTAGAAGGAAAATTAGATTTTGTTATAAGTTGAAGAAGTCATTATTTGGTTTGAAACATCCAACTCTCATTATAAATTATAAATTGAAAAAGACATTACATGACTTATTGAAAAAGACATTACATGACTTGAATAAACCTCTTAAAGCTTAGTATTGAAATATTGACATAAATTGTTTATATGTAGATGACTTGATTTTTACAAATAACTTTTCCAACATATATTTTTGGATTACTTTACAATAACATAAGGCTTAGTATTGAAATATTGACATAAATTGTTTGTATGTAAATGACTTGATTTTTACAAATAACTTTTCCAACATATATTTTTGGATTACTTTACAATAACATAGCATTTTTGGAGTACCTTACAATAACTAGAGTTTATGTCAAATGTTACTTTTGGAGTAATTTTTGTTTCCCTATTTATGAAGGATTTACATGATAATCATATCAAAGTAGAAAATTAATATTTTGGTATATGAAGGCATACGGTATCATGTCATTAATTAGAGCATCAAGGAGTTACTTGGATTTTTAAATTTAGATGAGTCAATTCAATAGATGATTAGAGATCAACTTCAAGATTTTATGTGGTGTTTCCAATGGCTATTTCTACTCAAACACTCAAAGAAATTATACAGATAAATGAAGCATTCAAATCCCAATGGAATGACACATTGCATGACCTTGCAGACGGTCTCAATGATAGTTTTCATAGTATTCAAAATTCATTGGATAGCATACAAGAGAGATTTATTATGATAGACATCAGGGATGAATATAATCAAGAAATATATGCTTGGTATTATTTTGAGGCCGATTGTGATGATTGGTATATGGATAGTTGTCATTTATGGGATGAAAACCACTTCCATATTTTATTTGATGATTCTACTCCACCTTCTGTAGAGCACATCAATGTGACACATCAGGAGCTAGTTATGATTACCAGTGTCCAACCTGCATATTCTAGAACTGTATTGTTCCTTCCAGATTCAACTTTGACCCTTTCCCACTATGTGGATGGATATTCTTATTTGGATCCACATGATAGGTGTCAGTATTGGGAGCATAATTTTTAGTTGGTTATTGGGTGCTGATATCTTTCGTGTGGAGTTCACATGCGAAATTGGACATGGGACCCTGGTTTACAATGGCGGTTGGAATACTTCAGCATGGTGGCTTCCATTTCTCAATGGGACCCTAGTTTTCTAGTCTACTTCAGCACTATGGTCCACACTTATCCATGGGACCCTGGTGTATGGTTGTACATCAAGCGTTGAGGACAACACTTTCATAAGGGGGATGGAATGTTAGGTAGCTAGAGAGGTAGTGTGGGGGGGTTAGAGGGCCCATAGTGATAATAGTGGAGGCCATTCAATGTAAGGTGGACTAGATCCACTATATTATTAAATAAGACCCACTATGGTAGTTAGATATAATAAATGTAAGAGGACTTCTTAGAAGGTTCTTCTTCTAGAAGATTCCTCCTCTAGAATGTTCTTAGGTGATGGTAGCACTATATAAAG
>SNQJ01S0095016.1:17936-41707 GCA_010110895.2 Picea sitchensis
AATGAGGTTTCTTCATGGCTTTTTATAGCATTGCATTGGGTGATTATGTAACTCCTTTGTAGTGTGAAAAGAGGCTCTTTAGGGATTTATTAGGTCTTTGACCAGCCTACCATGTGGATTCAGCTCAGATTTGAGGGTCAAATTGGCTTGGGAGCTGATCCATAAGTGATTGGGAGGCCGACCAATTCAATAAATGCGTTGTTTAGCAGGTGCGCGGGTTTTTTCGCCAACAGCCGCGCATCGTGTGCATATGCGCACATGGTACGTTCATGTTCCACGCATGTGCGCGTGCACCCAACTTTTGTAAAGCGCTCTTCAATTTTTGGTTACTTTGTATAGTTTTTGACCTTTTTGGAATGCTGTGAAATTAATTCAGTGCCATGAATGACTTCATTACTGTTTGACGATGCTGAGTTCTTGTCGCCATGTGCGGACGAAATTTCAGTGATAACACTATGGAATTAAAAGCATATATTTTTATATAATAAAAAGTAACATATATGTACTGATCTGATTGGATAAAAGATTGGAGGTCTTATTACCGGCTTCGCTATTCCCAATGTATTATATGGCAACATATCCAAACTTTTTCTCGTAGACAGTATTTTTTAATCATATATTTTTCCTCTATATTGCTTGAAGGTGGATTAATGCTAGCATTAGTTCAAATGTTTGTATTAACATTTTTTGCTAGCCGAATATATCCATAAGTTTTGATATGTACTAAACATATTGAAATGTTTTGATATCCAAGATTTGTAGTGATTGAGAATTCCAAAGTTTATAGCATCTTTGACGGATGTATATTTGTTGAAATGTATTGACACTTATTTCGAGATGCCTCAATAGGCATGACAACTTAAATGTTTACATGATGCAACATCCTCCAACAACCCTGACAGCTTAAATGTTTTCATACCGCGAGGTCCTTAGACAACGTGACAGTCTTAAATGTTTATGTGAATATGCTTCTCGGAGTACATTTTTCCTCGAAATTTTCTATACATTTACAGGGAATTTGCACAGTCTTGTTTGTCCACCGCCAGTTCAATAGCCATAGTATGTTTCATCCTTGTTCTTCCATTGAAGCTACATACATTGTTTACTGGTTCGATGAGTGCTTCTTCTTCGTTGGTTTGTTGGTTGTTTCCATTGTATGTTTCATCCTTGTAATCGTTGAAACTACATACATTGTTTACTGGTTCGGTGAGTGCTTCTTTTTCGTTGATTTGTCGGTTGTTGCTTGTTGTTGTTACGCTCGTGATTCGACCCGCGCTTTTGTATTTCATCGTTTCAAAGTAAGTTTTGATGCCATAGTTTCATTTTGTATTCCTTGTTTGTCGTTCAGTGTTTGCAGTTTGCAAGTAAGAATGTTTGTTTATTTGTAGTCGCATGCTCATCATATGTTTTCGGTTCCTTCTGTGCTTGGCCTGTAGTTTCGTAATTGTTGGAGATACATATGTTTTTCACTGGCTCGGTGGTTCTTGCTAGTTCGTTGGTTCGTGGGTTGTTGGTTCTGTTTGTTTGGCTTGGGTTTGCGCTTTGGGGCCCTGGGGGTGCAGTTCGACCTGTTCATTCTTTCTCTCTAGTTTGGTGCTTGTTGTTTTCTTTTGTTTGATTTGACCTTGCAGGGTTGGGGTCTAGCAACGGTGGTTGGAGATTTTTTTATTTATTTTTGGATTATTATTGTTTTTTTGGGGTGCTTTACGGTATTCATCCCCTGCAACCACGTTTCGACATGAAATTGTTTTATTTTCCCTGTTTGCCGAGGCCGGTATCTGTTATTCTGTGAGATTTTGTTGGTGCTCCAGTCCTGTCCTGAAAGAAAAAAGTTGCATGCAAAATTGTTCGAGTATTACATGTGAAATTACAATATCCATTATTTTTTGTTGGAATAAAGCATATGTATGCAGGTTACATTTATAAAGCATGTATGGTCAGATGTGCGGATATGATATTACATGTTCTTTCTCCTCTACATAGACTGGTGTACACATGATAAAATTTGTGTTGTGCTTGAGATATGATATGTGCAACAAAGATTCTGCAAAATTATATTTGGACGTCTGGAAGCATGTCTAGGTGGTTTGCCACGAAAAATAGAAAACTTGTATCATGGGCACAACAGTTTGTGTAGAGGATGAAGAACATCTATTTCCATCAATGGAAGCATATCTGGATAAATTGCTAGGGAAAACCAGAAATCGTTTAGCTGCGACCATGCAATTGCGGGATTTTTTGTGCCTTGTAATATATTTTGGGTAGGGAAAAAATTTTGACATGTTTACAACGATGGATAGAGAAGCTCAAAGGTTCATGTTTCTACCTTTCTAGATTGTTCGTTGAGTTAGTTTTACTGTATGTACATATTGTTTGTTCTGAGGTGAATATCAGCTTCCATTGATGTTCATTGTATTTTGTGCATTCCCACATTGAAACAAACAGAGTAGCTGGAGAAAACAAGGGAGTCTTAATTGCATCGATTGAAGAGGATATAGAAAGGTGCATGCTTGTACTATTGTTTCATATTGCACTATTTTGTATTTCATTTATGGTTTGTATATGTGCTAAACTACTTGCATGCCTTCCTACATGGTAAGTTATCTTGGTTACATGCCTTCCTTCCTGCATACTAAGCTAGTTATCTAAACAAAAAGAATGGTTGGACAGGACGATGGACTATTTGGAGGGTAAATAGACGTGTTTCTCTTTCTTTTAGATGTTTGTCTTCATACTAACTTGCCTTTGTGTCCATTGCATATTCGACGTTGCTTGGAAAAAATAGGTTGCTTGGACAAGGAGATGAATTGTTTTGTGCAACAATAGAGGGTTTTGTGGTACAATCTTCTAAAAGGTATACCAAGTGTGCTGGTAAATTAAATATACAAACCAGGTGGGGGCATATAATTTTAGAATTGAAAATGATGACTTCACAGTAATGGGCCTTTCTGCCCTCCCTATTTCTACTTTTTCCATTTTCTATTATCCCTTTTGTTTTCTAATTCATCTGCCTAGTGTGCTTTCCGAAAATTCCTTCGTGTATCAGTTGGTGGACTAATGGATTCACATATGTGGTCGTGCTTCTACCTTATTCCATAGTTATCCACTTTCTCAATTGCAGGTGTTAGGCTAGCAGGTTGAAGATTTCTCCCCTAGCTTCTGGGGGTCCGCGATATAAAGATTGGCCATGGTGCCCTGCACTCACTCCCTGTTTACTGTTAAACAATATGTCTCTAGTTAAAAAAATCATATGCACACAGTTTTATGGTTATTTGGTCCTTCTGATGGAAAATATACAATGCATATGCTTGTTTAGTCCTGATGTTCATCTACACATGATTGCATCAGAAAATGTTGGACTAGTGACATGGGCATGAGCAGTCAGTCATCCTAGACATCAGCAGACCGACAAGGCCAAAGGTAAAGATGCATATGCTCTGCTCTTACTATGTTTACTAAAAAAATATCCTAGGGTATATGTTCATCTATGGCATGGAAAATATGATGATGTCATTTGCAATGCATGGTTTGCAGCTCACAAGAAGTATCAACAAGTACAAGAGAGACACCAAATGTGTTGCATGTTCTGTAGACTAAGAGGTGTGGTTGCGAAACTTTGGCTCCATAGTTCATCAAAACTATGTGTGTACTTGTAGCACACTACCATTTACTTTAGTCTCTTGTTCAAAAAATGTCATCAGGTCTAGAGTTGTGACATCTAAAGTATTGTCAATAGAGGGCTTGAACAATTGTCAAACTGGGCAAGTGTTCGTCGAGGACATAATGGTTGTCTATAGCACCTACTTGGACAAGGAAAACAAAATTAGATCCATTATGCATGCTGACATGATAGACAAGGATTCCATGATAAAAGTGACACTGAATTTTCTTCCACAACTTGTCCAGAAACAGAAAAGATATTGCCACGTAATGGGATATCCATTACAAATTTCAATATATTGCCCAAAACAGTTGTTGGCCGTTGACTAAGTTTTGGGAGTTTCTTGGTCATGTTGACCTATTTTGGGACTTCGACACCCTGTCGAAGGAAGAGCACAAGACCAAGCTGAGATCATGGGATCTCGACCCACTTTTAGGTCCCTTTTGGGTTTTGGGGAATATGTAATGGGAAAGGGATGTCGGCCCGTGGGTTTACCCACGTTTAGGCCCACTTTTGTAATGTATAAATAAATGATGAAGCGATGTAATAGGAAGAGAAGTAAGTGATATAGATCGACATCTATGTGATGCAGGCTAAGTGTTAGTAGGGTTTTGTAAGTGCTTTGTTCATGACTGTAAGAGGCTTATGGAGCTTAGTGCAAGTCATTGTAAGAAGTTGAGGAAGCCTTTGTGTTGTAAGGCAAGGAAGAAGGATCTAGTGAGCTGCACAGATGTTATGTCCTGTGCGGAGTAAGGGTTTTGAGGCTCTGTGCTTGTAACCGCTTGACTGAAGACAATAAAGAAGAAGAGTTGGTGGACGTATCCCAAGGGTGGGGGTGAACCACGTAAACACTGTGTTGTCTACTTTGTGCCTTGTTCGGATGCATTGATGTGATTATTTTCTAAGTGCCTTGAGATGATTAGATAGATATGCTTATGCTTAGTGCTAATGATGTGTAGAATGTTAGATCTGATATATATGTATGTGCTAAGTGATTGATCTGTTAGATCTGAATAATCTGTGATGCTAAGTGCTTAAATACATTAGTTCATTGTGAATGTTGTGAAGTTCTGTCTTACCAACGAAGTGGTTATTGATTTCATATTAATAAACAAATGGTTTTAAGTGCCTTATTACGAGTTATAATCATAGATTTGTGTCCCAGCTAAGGTTGTAGACACTTGAGTCCTGCAACCACCCCTGCCTCTACCTCAGGTGAGACTTCATCTGCTTCGCAGGTGTTGTCGAAAGGGTTGATAGTTAGGGTTTTGTTGGTGCATTGTTATAGCGTTGAACCCTGGGTCTGCCCCTGTGCCAAAAAATGGTTCTGTCGCCGGGACCAGAAACTGTGATTGATGGGAACTAAGAAGAAGAAGATTTGTGCAAAAGGTTGACCTGGAAGTCTTGTGCAAATATTTGTGCCCTAGTGCACAGTATTCTACTCAATTTATAAAGCTTTTTGTTGAAATAAAGAGGCTCGATCTGAAGAAAGGAGGTAGAATCTAAAGAAAAGAAGCAAGGTCTAAAAACTTTGTGCTCTAAGAAAGATAAAAGTGAGAAGTTATGATTAAAAGAGGTAAGATCCGCAAGCTATGTGCTCTGATAAAGGTAAGAATAGTTAAAAGATTTAGATCTATAAGCTTTGTGCTTTGTAGAAGTAAGATAAGTGGAAATTTTTGTTTCTAAAGTATGGATCTAGGTATGTTTAATAAAGTTTGTCCTAGTCTAAAAACTAGGCCATCGATAGATGAAAGAAGGCTTGATATGAGTAGATCTGATAAAACTAGTGATAGATATGTTATACCTATGCATAGAAAGAATGTTTGGACTAATAAATGGATGTAGGATCCTAGAAAGAATTTTTTGTAGGTTAGCTACCATGATCCTAGTGTGCAGTACAGACGAGGCTAGGGATCATTTAAAAGAAAGAGAGGATTAACCCTCTGTTACAATTGCAGAAAATTGGGACATCTGGCTAAGGAATGCCCTAATGGAAGACCTAGTTGTCTTTGTTGTAAATCTTTAGACCATGAAGTATTGGATTTCCCTAGAAGATTGCTAAGCTTGAAAAAATGAATCTAAACCAAGAAAACCCTAAGGCAGATCCAAGAATAGCGGAACCTCAGAAAGAATCAGAGAAAGTATTGCTACAGATGAAAGAAACCATGAATGACCACCAACATGTCAGCTTATCAGAGATCTTTAAAGAGAAAGAATGCATCAAAGTAAGAATAGGAGACTTTGACATTGATTGTGTTCTATATGAGGAAACACAGGTAAATATCATGACAGAGAGAACTTGGGAAGCTATAGGAAGGCCTGCTATGATTCCTTCATTAGGAGGAAGAGGATTATTCATAGGAAAATTGGTAAACCTATGTGGAAAGCTCACTCATATATCTATGAATGATAATGGAACTTCGACAGAAGAAGACTTTGAGATTATTAAATTTATTGAAAACGCCTCATTTACCATATTACTAGGAAAATCGTGGATTGAGAGAGATCAAGCCAGAAACAAGGAAGAAGAATCTGTGGAAAAGAAGAAGCAAGAATTAAAATATTTCATGACCATAAATATCATACAATTGATTGAAGAACATGAGAATAGATCGAAGCTATTTGACAATAGAAGCCCAGATGTCGAAGCTATAAGAGCATCAGAAGACTCACAGAAAACTGAAATACCTACCCTAGATAAAGAAGAAGTATTACCCCTGAATCCTAAGAGAACACTTCAACAATGTGATGCAACCATGTCAAAAGAAGATAAGAATCAAAAATGAAAAAGGACTACTAAGACGAAGCTCACTAGAAAGAAGGCTAGAAAGTTAAGTAAGAAGATGGCTAAGATTGAAAAACTACATAAGGTTCTAAGAGAAACTTCGCATAAAGAAAACATACAGAATTGGAGCTTCATCGGGATATCAGAACAATGACACATGGCACTTCACCATGGCGAAGCAATATAGCCTTTTGGACCGATATATCCATTCGAATTCCACTCCAAATGGGCAGAAAGGCAATAAAGGCTCGTCATTAGATCGTTGGACCATGCCATAACGGATGGAACAAGAGTTAATGGGGGCTCATAGCTATTACAAGAAGACTATTGCCGAGTTGCCTACTTATCCCATCGTGCCATGCACGGAGAATACTTTTGCCAATTGAGAATTTGAAGCCCGCAAACTAAGTGAATTACCCACAGTGATCATTACACTCTCGATGATTATCCTAGTACAGTGTCTGAGCTAATCGTAACCCTGATCATTTTAATCTCGAGCACATATGTCCGACGAGCTTACCACCACCGAAGAATCAGTAACGGAAGTTCTCCTCGGCTTAAGGACTAAGAGATTCATGTCAGAGAGAGGGTTGTCTACAAGTATACAAGCATCATCGATGAGAGGACCGCGGGCCTCTCCGTCCACTGCTCGAGCCGAACCATCCCGACCAGTGGATGAGAAACGAACTAAGCACAGAGATGATCTTGTGAATGCCAAGCTAATATCAAGCATTTTATCTACTTATCTCCCACCTCTGAGTGGCGCCATCAATCATGAAAGTGTACCCCGAGAATTTGGGTATGCTTTGATCACTGTGTACCTCCCGAAAGGGGTGTGCACAGTTCGTGCCAACCAGGATAAGCTCACAGCATTGAAGTTTAGCGACTTCAACCTTGACGACAGGAAGGTTTACAGCATGCTTTCCCCACATAAGTACTTGACCAAGACCAAAGGAAAGAATTCAAATATCATCCCTCAGTCATGGATGATGAACCTCGTGTAGTCCACACTGCTCAATGTGATGAAGATCCCGCACTTTGGAAGACACTGGGAAGTGAACACATGCGTCAAGTTATTGTTGTCCTGCTACCACAGAGGATACTTATGGTTGAACCGCCGTATCACAATGGATCCGAAATTGATCAATCAGATCATAGGGCTAAGCATGCAAGGCCCTGACCCACATGATTTCTATTCTGGAAAGACCATAGATCGTGCTCTCTCCCAGAGAATAAAGGATACGTACAGAGACGTAGAGAAGGGAACGTGATGCTACAAGGTAGCCTCTATCTAGAGCGATGCAGTGCGCCTTTCTTTTCAACTGATTGCAGGGAAATTAGTTCGCAAGAACCGACCCACCCATGTAACTGGATTTGTAGTAGACCTCGTAGGGAAGTGTGCGGAGGGACTACACATGAATTGGGCGAAGTACTTAGTGAACCAACTAAAAATGGATTGCAGGGAAGCACAAGACCAAGGCTATGAGTTCCACTTCATTTGGCTTCTCATCCTAATTGCGTTCATCTCATGGGAGCTACCAGAAGGTGCAACCTTCTCGGACATCAAACCCTTTGAACCACTGGTCGTGAAGTTTAGTACGTTGTGGTACTCTAGTGACATGAACAAGCAGTGGAAATACAATGTTGTCTTCCACACTTACTACAACCAATTGAAGGCCACAATCTAGTCTACACCTCACATAACCCCGAACACACTCCACAGGTTCAGGCCATTGATGAAATTCAACGTGGGCCGCCATTTCATCTATATCATAGCGCGCGTTGATGAGCATAAACAACAACTACAGTCATACTACAAATTAACAGAGGAATACTTATAAGAAATTACTAAGGAATGGTCAGAGGACCTCCTCATCCCAACAGACCCCGCAGAGTTATCTGATATTGATAGTTCAGAAGTAGTGCACAATACCCCTGGGCCAAGCAAGACCAAGAAAGATGAAGAATCTCAAGATGTCAACAGTACCTTTGCAAATACTACTTCGATCCCACCTGAGCAAGGAGGTGATGGTGGAGAGCTAGACAACACAGAGGTTGAGTAAAATAAAGATGAAGTTACACTGCCCAGAGAGGAGGAGGACCCCTCCAAGAAAAGGAAGATTACCCCACCAAAGCCTTCATCCCGGAAGAAAGATAAATCAACCAGAACCAAGTTCGAGACTGTCGTCACCTCAGATGACTTCAACTTCATTGTAGAAGCCTTGAATGATACTTCGCTACAGATAGTAGAGAAGCAGGAAGCCAATCAGGAGGAGGT
Organism: Picea sitchensis; assembly: GCA_010110895.2. Classification (NCBI taxonomy): domain Eukaryota; kingdom Viridiplantae; phylum Streptophyta; class Pinopsida; order Pinales; family Pinaceae; genus Picea; species Picea sitchensis. Next base: position 26,661 of record SNQJ01S0095016.1, read on the forward strand.
GTTTAGTCACATCAAGGTCGAACTTCAAGAAGTGCAGCAGGAACTACAGTCCAGCCGCGCAGTTTCCACTGTGCCCCTGCCATCGGGAACACCAGAGCTAGGTGATGAGCCAACCCAACTACATTGGATTGCTGATACAATCGAAGCTCACCTTTGACGAGTTCAAGAAGAGACAGTGTAAGCCACCCAGGCTTTGGTGCAAGAACAAGAATATTTTCTATAACAACGCAGTAATGCAGAATGAGAAAAATTTGCTCTCCAAGCAAAATGGGATGAAGAGAAAGTAGAGCTACAAAAAAACAAGGAATAGTTGCTCGCAGAGCAACTTGAAGTACAAGAAAGGGTTCACAGATCACTTCTCCCTATGACAGTCAATGAAGTAAGGGCAGAAGAACGAGTTCCACAGCAGGTGGGACAACTCGAAGAGGTAATCCAGAAGCTCCAACAACGCATCATATATCTAGAGCTCTGTGTAGTGCCTGAGACCCCTCAGGAGATAAGAGACCAGCAAGAAGCAACTGCTCGTAGTGCAATTGACAGATTAAAATCTCTTGCTTTGGATTGCAAGCAACTAAGTAACCAGAGCTCCCAGACATATGAAAACCTTACAGAGAATCCATAATTACAAGCATTGGAATCATGGCTCTAGGAAGAAAAACAACATGTGGATACACTACAGGCGCAGCTAAAGGCCCTGTCTGTAGTAGATAGAATGAAAAGATATCATGAACAACGCACAACTCAACATCAGGTTCATATGCTTCAAAGAAAATTGATTGAAGTCACTCAACGAATCCAACCTATGTAAGATAAGGCATGCTTGTTGTTTTTCGAGATCGAGAGCTAAGGAGCAGAGCTAGAACAGGTCATCCTCATAGCAGAACAATGACTGGATGGACCAGTAAATGATGCAGTGATCCTGGAGTTCACCGAGAAAGATGCCACATCAAAGAAGTAGGTTGAAGCAGCTCAAGCCAAGCTCAAGGCGTTCGAAGCAGAATTGCTCAGACCAGAGTGACTCGGGACGCGTCACAGGTGAGTGTTGGGGGCATGTTGGCCCTTGACTAAGTTTTGGGAGTTTCTTGGTCATGTTGACCTATTTTGGGACTTTGACACCTTGTCGAAGGAAGAGCACAAGACGAAGCAGAGATCATGGGATATCGGCCCACTTTTAGGTCCCTTTTGTGTTTTGGGGAATATGTAATGAGAAATGGATGTTGGCCCGTGGGTTTACCCACACTTAGGCCCACTTTTGTAATGTATAAATAAATGATGAAGCGATGTAATAGGAAGAGAAGGAAGTGATATAGATCAACATCTATGTGATGTAGGCTAAGTGCTAGTAGGGTTTTGTAAGTGCTTTATGCATGACTGTAAGAGGCTTGCGGAGCTTAGTGAAAGTCATTATAAGAAGTTGAGGAAGGTTTTGTGTTGTAAGGCAAGGAAGAAGGATCTAGCGAGCTGCGTAGATCTTATGTCCTGTGCGGAGTAAGGGTTTTGAGGCGCTGTGCTTGTAACCGCTTGACTGAAGACAATAAAGAATAAGAGTTGGTGGATGTAGCCCCAAGGTGGGGTGAACCACGTAAACACTGTGTTGTATGCTTTGTGCCTTATTCTGATGCATTGATGTGATTATTTGCTAAGTGCCTTGAGATGATTGGATAGATCTTCTTATGCTTAGTGCTAATGATGTGTAGAATGTTAGATCTGATATATATGTATGTGCTAAGTGCTTGATCTGTTAGATCTGAATAATCTATGATGCTAAGTGCTTGAATACATTAGTTCATTGTGAATGATGTGAAGTTCTGTCTTACCAACAAAGTGGTTATTGATTGCATATTAAGAAACTAACGGTGCTAAGTGCCTTATTATGAGTTATAATCACATATATGTGTCCCAACTAAGGTTGTAGACACTTGAGTCCTGAAACCACCCCTGCCTCTACCTCGGGTGAGACTTCATCTTCTTCGCAGGTGTTTCTAAAAGGACTGGTAGTTAGGGTTTTGTTGGTGCGTTGTTATAGCGTTGAACCCTAGGTCTTCCCCTGTGCCAACAACACTATATGACCATGGTGATTGCGATCAAATTATTTCGTTCAACGAAACAAGCATTGTGGAAAAAATTCTTGTTGTTTGTTCAGAATATCGTTTTGTCCCGGACTATCAACTAGCTTGCATAGAGCACTGATATTTACCCAATCAGAACGATTGGGGCAGCTGTCACACTGGCGAGAAAATTTGGCTCACAACACATTCTCCATATAAAGGATGGAGAGTTGGACAACGACAAGGCAATGGTACCGCTTTTCATATTCAGTTTTTTCCTTTACTTTGGCATGTGCATGTACCTTGGATAAGTTACACAAATATTGCACTGTTCCATGTTGCAGCTACAGTTGTTTGATACGTATTCAGATTTGTTTTCATCAATGGAACAACAATTGCATAGAGGGAAGATTCCACTTATGTTGTTAAAAAATATAACAAATAAGAGGGATGCTAGAGAAAGGATCTTTCGAACAACCCAGTCAGCGTTTGTAATAGAGTTGCGAGCAGATATAGTAGAGGATCTGAAGAAACTATCTATCTCTACAACTTTTGTGTGTATACATCCACAAAATCATCCTCACTTTGGTTATAGAAATAGCCTTCAACAAATTTCTGCGCCTGTTTTATTTATTATTTTTTTTAAAGGGGAGGGGGGGGTGCAGTTGTGTATTATATTTTTCGATGTATTAATCCCTTTGCTCACGTTCCCAGGTTGAAGGCATTTGAGTTGCAACCAATGTGTACTCGACCCCCTTTGAACTTGTATTTGCAAAATGAAACTCTGCTATGTCTGCCTTCGCTTTGATAAGTGATGATATGATTGATTGTCTGCGATGTGGTGAAAAATGTCCATATATATATGGACATTGCGTCATTGTTGTTATCCGAACCGTGGGAAACACAAACGTGCATTGTATGGCTAAGCAACCTCTGTTACAAAATGTGCTTCTTAAGTTGGCAGAGTTGTTGTATGAAACATATCTACAGAAAAAGGCAAGCAATGTCTACATGTTGCGGGAGCTTCGGATACATAGCACATTCACCTTAAATGAGGACAATGAAATTTTGCATATCGGTTGAAGAAGGGGATATATATATATATATATATCAAACTTTGGCAGGAACCTTCTGGGAACTTGCTTGCGACCTGTTTCAAGTATGGTTGGTTCTTGTTTATGTGCTTTGGGAGTTGCTTTAGCAGATTTCTTTGATCGATGAACTTGGTCAAATTATTGTTCTGAAATAATTTGAAATCAACGAATACATAGTGTGCGAAGTGCAACTGTTCTATCATATCAACAAGAGGCTCTTAACATTCAAATTGGTCGTTGTTTTGACATTTTTGTTTATTCAATGAACTTGGTAAAATTAATATCCTAGAATAATTTGAAATCAACGAATATATACTGTGCAGAGTGCAATTGTGCTATGAAATGAACAAGAGGCCCTTAAAATTCAAATTGGTCCTTGTTATGCTTGTGGTGATAGAATGTTTAAAAGACTTTATTTTGTTTCCTTCATTTTTTTAAAAATAAGCGATTGAACATCCTTTAATAATTTAATGTAATTCACTTGTACAATATCAATAGTTAATATTAATAATTTAGTATTTTAAAATAATGTTTTTAGATAAAGTTAGATAGGATGACCATCCCTAAACAATTGCAATCTTGAACCCGCCAATTGTGGAGTCCGCAAATCCACCTGTCAATTTGTATAATGCGGACGTCTGGGTGGTATTTGTAGGACAAAGAAAAAAAGAGGCTCATTTTTTAGTCTGCCAGACCGAGAACCCATGATCCAAAAAGTGCCTAAGTATGGAATCAGGGATCCGCATATACTTTATAAAATCTCTTGTTCATATTTTCTAAAAGTACATGTTTACTATGTATTGCTCGTTTGTCACAAAACATTTTATATCAGTCACCCAACCAGATTGTACAAACTTTCTCGTCTAATTAAATTATGTAATATCAATATTTAATATTAATAATTTAGTATTGAAAATATTGTTTTTAGATATGTTAGATAGTTGATAGGGATTACCATCTGTAAACAATGGCAAAGTTGAATCTGCCAACCCTCAATTCCATCTGTCAATCTGTATATCGTGGAACTCCGAGTGTTATTTGGAGGACACAGAACAATGAGAGTGCAATGTTGATCCAGCCATCCCGCAGGTCTTCTTGTCAATTTGTATATCACGGAATTGTGGGTGGTATTTGTAGAGCGTGGAACAATAGAGGCCCAATTTTCAGCTCGCCAGCCTGACAGCCCCCGATAAAAAAAATGGCTATATATGGAATTAATACGAGATCGCTATGGGACAATAAAAGTGCAATGTTAATCCAACCAGCCCCCAAATCCTCCTGTCAATTTGTATATCACAAAAGTCTGGGTGCTATTTGTTGGACACAGAACAATAGAACCTCAATTTTTAGCCCGCTAGGCCACGAACACGCAATCCAAAAAGTGCCTCGGTATGGAATGAGGAATCCACATATGCTCTATAAAATCTCATGTCCATAATTTATAAAAGTACATGTTTACTATGTATTGCATGTTTATCGGAATACTTTGATATCACTCACCCAACCAGATTGTACAAACTTTCTCATCTAGTTAAATTCTGCAATATCAATATTTAACAATAATAATTTACCTAGAGTCCATCTGTCAATCTGTATATCGTAGAACTCCAAGTGCTATTTGGAGCACACAAAACAAAAAAGGTGCAATGTTGAGCCAGCCAGCCTGCAGGTACACTTGTGAATTTGTATATCGCATAATTGTGGGTCTTATTTGTGGAGCGCGCAACAATAGAGGCCCAATTTTTAGCCTACCAGCCCCCGATCCAAAAAAGTGGCTATATATGGAATTAATACGAAATCACTATGGGACAATAAATGTGCAATGTTGAGCCAACCAGCCCGCAAGTCGGCCTATCAATTTGTATATTATGGAAGTGTGGGTGTTATTTGTAGGACACAGAACAATATAGGCTCAATTTTCAGCCCGCCAGGCTGAGAACCCGTGATCCAAAAAGTGCCAAACTATGGAATGAGGGATCCACATATGCTCTACAAAATATCATGTCCATACTTTATAAAAGTACATGTTTACTATGTATTGCTCGTTTGTCAGAAAATTTTTATATTAGTCACCCCACCAAAATGGACAAACTTTGTCGTCTAATTAAATTCTACAATATCATTATGTAATATTAATAATTTAGTATTGAAAATAATGTTTTTAGATATGTTAGATAATTGATAGGGATTTCCATCTGTAAACAATGACAAATTTGAACCCACCAGCCCTTGAGTCTATCTGTCAATCTGCATATCACGGAACTCCGAGTGGTATTTGGAGGGCATAGAGCAATGAAAGTGCAATGTTCAGCCAGCCAGCCCAAGAGCCCCCGATAAAAAAAAGTGGCTAAATATGGAATTAATACGGGATCGCTATGGGAGAATAAAAATGCAATGTTCAACCAAGAAACCCGCAACTCCTCCTATCAATTTGTATATCGTGGAAGTCTGGGTGCTATTTGTAGGACACGAAACAATAGAGACTCAATTTTCAACCTGCCAGCCCACGAACCTGTGATCCAAAAAGTGCCTAAGTATGGAATGAGGGATCCACATATGCTCTATAAAATCTCATGTCCATACTTTATATAGAGACTCATGTCCGCAAGTCCGCCTGTCAATTTGTATATCGCGGAAGTCTGGGTGCTATTTGTAGGACATAGAACAATAAAGACTCAATTTTCGGCCCGCCAGGCCGCGAACCCGCGATCCAAAAAGTGCCTAAGTATGGAATCGGGGATCTACATATGATCTATAAAATATCATGTCCATACTTTATAAAAGTACATGATTACTATGTATTTCTCATTTGTCAGAATACTTTTATATCACTCGACCGACCAGATTGTATAAACTTTCTCGTCTAATTAAATTCTGCAATATCAATATTTAACTATAATAATTTACTGCAGGTCCGCTTGTGAATTTGTATATCGCGAAATTGTGGGTTCTATTTGTAGAATGCGGAACAATAAAGCCCCAATTTGTGGTCCGCCGGCCCGAGAGCCCCCGATCCAAAAAATTGGCTAAATATGGAATTAATACAGAATCGCTACGGGACAATAAAAGTGCAATGTTCAACCAACCAACATGAAAGTTCGCCTGTCAATTTGTATATCGAGGAAATGTGGGTGCTATTTGTAGGAAACAGAACAATAGAGGCTCAATTTTCAGCCTGCCAGACCAAGAACCCACAATCGAAAAAGTGCCTAAGTATGGAATGAGGGATCTGCATATGCTCTATAAAATCTCATGTCCATACTTTATAAAAGTACATGTTTACTGTGTATTGCTCGTTTGTTGGAAAAATTTTAAATAACTCGCCCGACCAGATTGTACAAACTTTCTCATCTAATAAAATTCTGCAATATCAATAAGTAATATTAATACTTTAGTATTGAAAACAATGTTTTTTAGATATGTTAGATAGTTTATAGCGATTGCCATCCGTAAATAATGGAAATCTTGAACCCGTCAGCCATGTCCATCTGTCAATTTGTATATCGCGGAACTCTGAGTGCTATTTGGAGGACTATCACTCAGATGCAATATGGCCATCAACCCTTCACGTCTCCTGGGTATATCTTTTGTCGTTTTTCTTTTGTAACCCGCCCGACCTCTTTCCATACTTTGGTATTTCTTGGAATCGGTTTCGCCATCACTGTTGCCTTCGTACTTGTTTCCAGATATGCAATAATTAAGCTTTAATGCTAGTAGTCATCCTGCAGGAACCGTTAAGATTTTCATTAATGTCCGAAAATCCGAAGAAGATTTGTCATTACTACGAATTAAACTAAGATTTTCGCACAAGTATGTTATCCTTTCCAAGTATTCATTTCAAAGGCCATGCAATATTTTTTTTTTGTGCACCCGCGGGTTGGTGCTTTTAAGAAATTTCTAATTCTTCATCTCTCTTCACCGTCACCGCCACCTTCACACTTTTTTCTAATTGTGAAATTAGTGACCTGTGATGGTGACGGCTCATTCCACATGAACCTTAGGGATTGTCATTGATTAGTGAAAGAATCGAGGAGATATTCCATTGATATGCATTAAACCATAATTTGTGGAGGGTTATATTATCCCTCCCCAATTTTCATTTCAAACATCGTCTCGAGCAAACGGAAATTCTTAATAACTTGTGGTAGTAGTTGTCTCTAGACACAATAAATACATTGGGGCATAATGGCCAGAGGTTGCACTATTCTAGGGCATATTCTTACTATTCATCTCCCTCGGCCCAAGAGAAAAAAAGGAGATGGTCGCTTGGTACAGCGAGAGATATATTTCAAGCCAAAAAATTCGAAGGCAACCCTGGCTACTCAGAGAACATGCCCAATTGCATTCATGGTTGTCACAGAAGTTGATGCCATGAATTCTGAGCTGGAAGAAGATGATCTGATGGACGATGATACGACAATGGATGATGGCAATGCAGAGAATCTTCCCACTCATGTGCCCAAATTGAAATAAACCATAACAGACGGAACTTCACGGCTCGATGATGGCGGTCATGACAACACCAAAAGGACTTTCAGAAAAGAAACCGACGCTGAACGCAATAGCCACTTTGCAGCGCGAAAGTAGGAATTCCATATTCCAAATTAGTCTATTCTGGGTGGAAGAGTTTCATTGTAAAGAAATGATATGTTGATGCTCCCAGAGATATATTTCAAGCCAAAAAATTATTGATTAACATCTTCGGGAATCAGGTCCAAAATTATCGTTGTTGCAAGGAATTTTTCTACTAGTAATCTCCTTCCGCCCAAAATGGACTAATTTGGGCTTCTGGAATTGTACATGCAAGTTGTGCTCCTGAATTGTTTTGGACTATGCAAAGGCGGTTTCAGCTAAGGGCTATTCTATTTTCACTGCAACATTTTTCGTCTTTTTCCTCACGGGAAGCTTCTGAAAACTATCAATTTCAGCACATGATGATTCATCGAGGAGAAAACTGCAAAGATCATGCACACTGTTGATCCCATGCTTGTGTTTGTCACAGTTACATTCAATGTTTTGGCCCAGAGAACTGGGTCCAATTTCTAAGGATAGATGTACAATACTCGACATTTTTCTTATTTTTTTAAATGGATTCGCTATTAAAACATATTTTCCTTCGACTCTTCGTTGTTGCCTCTTTTCTGGATTTAACGCATGTTCTCATTGGCATGGTTCGGTACTCTCGTACTTCTTCGATATTGTGTTTACTTCGGTTATTTTTTCTAAGATGGAACATCTAACAATTATATGCCAATGTACTGTGTGAATCCAACAACTTTTTATGCAAACAAAAAATGGATTACACAGTTTCAAACCAACGTTCAATTCTATTTGTAATGCAGATAGAACATAGCAATACCAATGTACAATGTTGCAGCGAAATCGTTATTCTTGTTTCTAGACATGCAATTATTAAGTTTTAATGCTAACAACCAATAATGCAAGAAGTTTAATACTTGAGTTAATATGTTGCAGTCATGGAAGAATGTATCAAGAACACAGTTACACCCACATGTTCCAATAAAATCTAATCTTCAACAAAACATTTGTTGGCAATTAGTAGAAAATAAAGTTTAGTAGTTAAGTTAATATGTTACAGTCATGTATCAAGATTATCCCTGTAACCCTTTTTTGAATCTCGTCCGACCGCTTTTCAGAGCTTGCCATTCTTTCCTTGCTCTCCGCCGTCTCCGTCACCTTCACACTTGTCTATCATAAAATAAAAATAAAAGTTATATATATATATATATATATACACACACACACACACACACACACACACACACATATCTTGTTTCTAAATATGGAATTACCGGCATTTAATTCTAACAGGTCATCATGCATAAACCGTATACATTGTCATTGATGGGCGAAAGGCTCAAGGACATCTCGTATTGATGCACATCAAACCAAAATTTGTGGGGGGGTTATATTATCCCTTCCGAGTGTTCATTTCAAAATCATGAAATCTCGTTCACACGTTGTGGCGTTCGCACGTTCACGAAACCTCCAATCCTTAATTTCTCTTCGTCGTACCCACCACCTTCGCATTTCTAAATATAAAATAAATAATCTTTACTGTTAACAACTCATCATGCACCACTAATACAGATTATCATTAATCAGCAAAAGGCTCGAGGAGCTTTCCCATTCATAAGAATTTAACCAAGATTTAGTGAACAGTTACATTATCAACTCTAATTGTTCATTTAAACCATCATCTGTACCAAAGCAACGTTCGCATAAACCTATGGCATTAGCTCGACAATAGTTTTGTGGAGATACAATGAACATCTTCGAGCGCGAGGATCAGAACTTCTAGTGGTCCAGGGCATATTCTTATTACTCAACCTCTGTCGCAGAGAACCAAGAAATTTGGACCTCCAGGATTGCTCATGCAAGATGTGTCCCTGAGGTTTTTGACTGTAAGGACCTGGTCTCTTGGTGCGCGGATAAATTATTGCAGAGAAAAGAATTATTCTACTCTGGGACCGCTCTTATGTTTCTTTGTCACCTCAGGTCTTCCGCCAGATGTTGAAATTGTCGGAGCCAACATTGACATTCAGAGGAGAAGATTGCAAACAGTTCCTAGCAAAGCATAATAACGGATTGGACCTCTTGCCCCTTTTTGTCTTCCGCCAGATGTTGAGATTTTCGGAGCCGACATTGACATTCAGAGGAGAAGATTGCAAACAGCCTCCTAGCAAAGCATAATAAATCACTGACCCTTTACCAGAACCCGCTTCTAGTTCTAAAGATATTACAAGCATGCTAGTTCATTTAGAAATCCATTTTGTGAAATTGCTTGGTTGTTTACAAGAATAATGGGACAGGAGTCCACAACAACTGTTTCCCACATGGCTCTTTATATTTTGTATTTCACAGTCAACGAACAAGCCATTTTTGATTGGGCCAGGTTAATTTCCCATGAAATCTCTTCCCAATTGTCAAGCTACAAAAGGGAAAATAAATTTTATATGTCATCCTATTTAGTTTTTGCAATAGCGCATTCCTGTCGGTTTCCGCAACTGTCTCTGTCTAAGAATGTCAACTGCAAATTCCACCTAGTAACGTTTTGGTACCAGGCCTTGTGGAAGTACAAGGCTTCCCACTGTTTTTATGAGGTTTTTAATGGCTTCCTGTCTGTTTTCAAAGTTTTGTTGTTAGGGGAAGATGCTCCCCGCATATCTGAACAGGCAACTAGTTTTTTGGACAAGAAGGGGACACTCAAACTTTTGGATAATTACACTGTCATAAGAATTTTTGGCTCCACGGAACAACCTGCTCTCCTTCCATGTCACATTACGGACATAATGTTTGTTGCAGAAGTAGCACATCAATACAACTACTGGTTCCATCTGTTCCAAAGGAAGAAAAAAAATGGTTCATTCCTCTGCCTTGGAAAATAGGGGAGTTCATGTTGAAAAACGTCAACAAAAATGACGATTCCGTAGCACATTTTAGCATATCCAACCTGAGATATGCTGAAATCATAAGAGAGTTCGACCCCTATGATATTTTTAGACAACATTTACAAACACTTGGCCTCGACGATTGTTCTGTAAAAAAACACCTGCCCCAAAATAGAGACAGTGGTGACAATGGTCCTGCCTCTTATGTTGGCGACGTAGACATAGTGCAAAGTTGTACTAAATTGTACACACAACAGGGGAAAGGCCCCAGTGACAAGACTGTTCAATCCAAAAATACCACTCCAAAAGGTATGACATCCTAGAGCATCGCTCCAACGACCCACCACCACAACAAAGAAACCCAGAGTTCTTCAAACGGAGAAGGAGATAATGACCCTCCTCGCTCTAAAGTTGATAGTTCTCACAAGCTTCTAGTAGAGAAAAAGAGAAAAAAAAAATGTGGGGCAGACAGAAGAGCTAGAAATTCAGAGTGAGAACATGGAACTTGACATTGTTCTGGATAACATGATCTGCTTCCTTGATCAGCCCGGAGATGCCATCCACCATAGCCATCCAATGGACATATCTATTACCGAAAATTTTGACGAAGATGAATCCTTGATGTTCCAAAGTGTTGTTTTTGATAGCCGGCCAAAAAAATTGATAATTGAGAAAAAAAATATTAAAAATAAGAAAGGGAAATCTCATTCAGAGGTTGACGTTGCCAACATGTTGTCGTCCCAAATCTGTCAACTTCACACCGTGAGAAGAGAAGCACTTCATGATTCCATTGGAGGCATGGAGACCGAGAATGCCAAACTGAAGGCCCAGGTCGAGAAATTGGAAGACGCTTTCATTCCTATGCCATTGCTTGTCAATCCTTTGGCAATAGCCATGCCTGGCACCCTTGCACCCAATGTAAAAGCATCTTCCACCCTGCTCGCATCCTGTAAAGGATATGTGGAGAACAATATCAAAAAAAGAATGGAACTGGTTACCGAGGTGTGGAAAAGATCAGAAACCATCACTTGCCTTGGAACCAGGGCACATAGCTTGCTCGATCTTTTGCAGGTCGAGTTAAAAGATGAAGAAAATTTCTTTTTAAAATTGGTCATTCCTTTTGGCAAGATTGTCAACAATATGACAGAAACAAAAATAGGAGAAGAAGATCTTCCACCCAAAAACCGGATCGGCCAATTGAATGCTTGTTGGAAAGAAAAAGTGAAGAACTTGCATCTCATTGTTCAGTCATGTGAACAAGCCATATCAAAGAAAGATAAATTATTCACAAGGCTACCAAATATAGACTTGGCCGGTAAAACCAATGACTTCAAATACCCCCAATTAATCGCAAACTCCTTGCCCTTAACCAGACAAGAGTTCGATAAATAGGTTGTTATGTTTAAGGCCTTGTCTCTGGAAAAGTTTTACAACATCCTTCAATTTGATCAAGCTCATGTCCACGACTGACTAGTCAAATATGCAGTACAGAATGAGGAAATTCATCAGGCTCTCTCTAGTCTTTCTATCGATTTCCGGGAATTAGAAAACGATCTTTTCAACATAAAAATCTAGAATGAGATCAACGTCGCCCTGATGAGAAGCTACATTGAAGACTTGCTTGAAATGCAATTGAAACAGGTCGTCGACGAAAGGCAATAGGCAGTTGTCAACATTCCAGCAGCCATCGAGGACATCCTTGAAACCCCAGTCCTCGACGACATCAATGAAACAACGGCCGCAATAAAATAGCCAAAGGGCTCATATGTACCCTCACTGTAAGTTTACTCATCGCACCCTCCTTTCTTTATCAACCCAATTATTCCAGTTTCTTAAATAGAGATGTATAGTCAAACACTTATACCTTTCCATTTTTTTTTTTTTGCAGGTATTGCACTCTATCTTCTTTCCACAATCCTGTTTCTTGTACACATTTCTCTAATGGTCTGCGGGAGCCCCAATACTAGTCTACATGAAAAATGCATTTAAATTCCGGTTTATATGTAACAGAGTTTAATTTTTTTGTATATTTCAAAATTTCAAGTAGTATGTAACAAACTTTTATTTTTTGACATATTTCAAATAAAAATGCATTTAAATTTTTATATGTTACAAACTCTATTCTTATCTTTCACCAATCTGTATGACAAATGCATTTAATTTTTATTATGTTACAAACTTCTATTCTTATCCTTCACCAGTCTGTATGACAAATGCATTTACTTTTTTATATGTTACAGAGTTTTCTTTTTTTATATACTTAAAAATAAGTGGTGCTCAACAATGCAAGCGTCGTTTACTTATAGCCCATGTTCACAAATGCATTTCAAATTTTATATTTCTTATCTCCTTTTAATTTTATGTATTCATATATTTTTATCTTTCACGAGTTCATATGGAAAATGCATTTAAATTTCCAAATTTATTCTTCCACTGTCAACAAATTTTTAGTTTGTTATATACTTTCAAAAAATATATGTTTCCTATATACTTTCAAAAAATAGATGGTGCTCTGCCTGCCAAGCGTCATTTACATTTTCCCCATGTTCCTTGACATACATGTTGCAGACAACATTTCCGTGATATACATTTTGCACCCAACACTTCGTTTCATTTACAATTCGACCCTATTTTCCACAATTTGCTTTTTAACCTCGTTGGCAGGGATTGCGTTGCCACACAACCTTGTTCAGATTAGGGGGGGCATTACTGCATACATATTTGCTCACTAGCAGTCACTTGTGATCAGTCAGGTAGATGTTTATGATAAGGCGACTTCAGGTCAAGTAAATAGGTAGGTTGAGGACCAACACAACAATCATCTTTTCTTTTCGGTTGGCCCCTAAGAAAAATGTATCGAGGGCATGCAACATTATAACACGTGAGGAAGCTTGAAGCCGAGTAGGGCGAAACGACTAGGAAGGAGGGAATGAGACCAAGTCGAGATAGACACACTAGTGCGGGGTCATGTCCGCCTGCCCGACAAGGAGGCCCAACAAGGGGGGGAGGAACAAAAAAAAGGGGTGTAACAAAAAGGGTGCAAAACTCAGAGGGGAAAAACTCGGAGGCCATTACACATCACTCATAAAGATAAACTTGATTCCTCAAAAATTAAAAGAGGATGTAAAGTATTCCAAAGTACATGTGGTGTTCAAAGACATGATTAAATTTAATTTAGAAAATACCGAATGACATGACTTGTAGACTTAGTAACCGGCTTGGTACCAAGGGGATGGCATGCTTGGTGAGTTCCTCGGGAAGAGTAAGCCTTATGGTGGGATTTTTATTGTACCTGAATCTCTCTCGAGATAATGGTGGGCTTCTTATTGTACATGACGAGTTTCTTGGGCTTCTTATGATGCCTGACAAATCTAGATGTCTTGTTTGCCAATTTCTCAAATATGTCATTATGAAAGAACTCATGATTCCCATGTTCTCGCTAGAAATATTGATGTCTCGGTGAACTTGCTTGAGAACCTTGAAAACATAGATCGTGTACATCTTAATGCTTTTCTCGTGCTTCTTCTTGTCCTGATTGTCTCCAACCACTTTAGGCAGCTTCTTCTCAGCTTGAGGAACAAGCTTTTGCTCTTTCTCTATGATGAGCTCCTCTTTTTAGCAAGTTTTTCTTTACCTGGAGCACCATTGCTCGAATTCGAATCGCACAAACCAAAAACTAATGTTTCTTCACGAAATCATGGGTGGATGTCGCTTCACGGATCGCACAAGCTTCACTTGGCCCTCCCCTCCACGAACCTCCATTTCCATGTTTCAATTACAAAACAGTCGAGCAAGCCGAAAATTGAGTTTTCGAAATTGTATGGATGACTAAACCATCACCATCAACTTGGATGGGTATGAAAATTGCATAAACTACACCCTATACTTTTTATAACTTAGAAAACTATACAATAAACTAATCATTGACTTAGTGCATAGTGAATAATGCTTACCCCAATTGCCATGACATCTCATTAACTTTTAGTCCCCTTTCTTTAATAAACTACCTGAGCCAATTGTTACTCTACCTCGAAAATATATCAATGTTTTGGTTAACACCCCAACTACCCCGAGGGACGGGCCTCGTTCAAATTTGTTCAACAAATAAGGCTCAACACACACCACCTTAATGCCACGCATTTACTCCCATGCCTTCAGTGACTTCAGCCATTTAATGATCCATCTAGATCACAACTTGCATGCGTAAATTCGTTCCAGATTAACTTTTCAAACACAATATTGGTCAAAGTTGGCGGCTACCTTGACAGTGACTTTCCTTCAGCTACGGGCAACGTCCAGCTTAGCTTGGCTCGGGTTACATTATAAGAATTAACAAATTCCCGAAGTGACTTCGACCATTTAATGATCCATCTACATCGCAACTTGCATGCGTAAATTCGTTCCAGATTAACTTTTCAAACACGCTATTGGTCAAAGTTGGCGGCTACCTTGACAGTGACTTTCCTTCAGCTACGGGCAACGTCCAGCTTAGC